>PITA01010609.1:0-54596 GCA_004023965.1 Spilogale gracilis
TGTGGCAGTTTAAAAAGTACCTTCATTTTTTGGACCTGCATATTTAGCTGTTTTGGAACGCAGTTGTTTCCCTCCTGAGTTTCAGATATGAGACTGCTATAGTCCCGTCACAATATCCAGTGGTGAAATCTCGTTTGTCACTGTCATTCCCATTCCTTTTCGTTTAGAATCAGAATAAAGTTGTATTTCAAATATCTAAGCAAGTGAACTCCTCCCTTGTTTGGTAAGCATTTTAAAACCACTAACAGAAAGTTGTGCCATGTTACTATTTAAATTGCCTTGCAAGTTAAGTTCTTAATGTCTATTTCTTGTATGTTTGAATCCTTTCACAAAGGTGATAGGGCTGGTGTCCGCAGTATTCTTATTTTTGGTAAGTTGTTGACGTGTGAACATCATCTGCAGTTAAGCTAAAACGTCTATCCCGCCACCTGCGTGTTGACTAGGTGCTGTCACCTAGGGAAGAGCTTGAGACTTCTGTGACCTGTCAGAACAAATCCGTGCGCGGTTTAGACTTCTCAGCTGGGCATTTTTAAGAATCAGAGTTGCTGTTACTACGTGGCAGAAGTATCCGTGCTCTGATGTAGAGGTTTTCAGTCCAGTCGAACCATACAGATGGAGGCAGGAACTCCACAGCAGTCTCAGATATCAAACATCTGTTAAAAATGAGTGTAAGTCATGTGTTTATTTGCTGTTTGTTTTAATGTTACACGTTTAATGTTAAATTGGTTTTCTAGAAAGATCAACGTTTACCCGCTGCTTTCAAGTATTCCCAAGCTTTAAAGATGCCGAAGGTTAAGGATTTAAGTTGGACACCTCACAGCTTTGGTCCTTTTTTTCTGAAGGATTTTTGTGGCCAGTCCAAGGGCATAGACAAATACTAAAGAGAAAAGTAGACCTTAGAATGGCTTCTCAGTAAATGTGAAACATTGCAACAGATTCATTGGCTGAAACCATTTATCTTTGTATGATTTCCGCATTTAAGAGTGAATTGGGTCTCTTGAGTTTGACCCCATTGATGCTATCCTGTAGCAGTTAGGAGTCTTCAACTATTTTGCCGATACAAGCACTGCTGTAGTTCAGATTACCAAAGTTCCCTAGATGTCCATTTCTCCTTGATACTTTCCTACTAAAAAGATAGGGATTGCATAAATACATGGAAAAAATGAAATACTAAGGACAGAATTGAATAAATTTCCATATTGGTAAATGTATCCATAGATTTACTTACAGATTTGAATTGCTGTATGTGTTACACTATATTCTGTTCAAAACCAGATTAAGTTTGGGACTTGGGATGAAACCTTTTTCAGATACTTGCTAGAAGGCATCTGTGTTCGTGACCTGTGTGGAATGCAAGTGTGGCGTGACTAAGAATCTGGAATGTAACTGTTCAGTTTGGGAGCTGCTTCACTTACCTGTTTAATACGGGGTGGGAGAGAATTTACAAGTCTTACTGAAAGAAAATTTGCTGCAAAATATATTGTTTCTTTTTGTCTGGTTTTCTGGGTCATCTGTACTATTCCCTGGGGAATTCTGAACCGTCAGCACCCATTTCCTCCCTGGGAGGGTACGTTTCTCTGTAGGCCATACACATGGGGGATGCTCTCCACTCAGTTTTTTGAAATTGGATAGGGAATGGGGGGGGGGTGTGAGCCTGTGCCCTTGGGTTAATGCAGATAAGTAAGGGTCTCTCAGAGCATGGGCTGTAAAAATTGAGCGTGGAGCATTGGTTCCTTTGGATGGTTTGGTGGCCTGTCCCAATGTAGAGGGCTGGTAAGATGCAGGGAGGACAGGGTGTCCACAAAGCAGTTGCGTAGTATTCTGTTCCCACTTCAATGTACAGTGGGTTTTCTGTCCTATCAGCACAAAGAACTGATTACTTGGCTCAGAAGTGCATGTGTACCTTAAGCAACTCAAGAATTTCTGGTTTCTTGGGTGAAAACATCACTTAATCTTGGGGAATGAGCACATGGCTGAAGTTTCATTTGACTTGCTGGTTGTGAACATGGGACCAACTTCAGGGGTTGCGATGCAGTTCACCATGTTGGGCTGCAGGTTTCTTGTGTGCATAATGAGCAACTTTGCCTGGTGGGGATCCACAGAATTAAATGGGGTCTGGGGTGTTTGTTCGGCCACAGGAGGTGAAAAGGGAACCTTGGACTTGGGTTTTCAGTTGCTCTCTAAGATGCAGAGTAGAAAACTGCTGCAGGTAAGTAGTCTTTTATGATGTGGGTAGAAGATTATGTCCTGAGCTGTGTGCGCAGGGATGGTGGGCAGTCTGGGAGGACTAGCACTAGTGAGCTCATCCGCAGAACTGGACTGCTCTGAAAGCCAGGATCCCATCCCCACCTAGCATGGGGCAGAGGAAAGAAGGCTTTGCGGTGAAGGGAGTAGAGCCCTGTGGTGCGGTGGGCTGGGGGTGGAAGCAGCGTTTGGTGCACAGTGGGGAACCCCTGAAGGGTCAAGAGTGTTTTAAAGCTTGTTCTGGGAGCAGATGAGGGTGCTTGGGGACCTGTGGCCATCCTGCTGTGGCCCCCCGAGGTCTTCCTGCTGCGCTATTACAAGGAAGGGAGGCTGGCCCGTGGTTATGACCACACCAGGTCTCACCCAACAATGCACAGCAGGAACTGGAATGAGTCAGGTGCCATGGTTTCATGGGACGATTCCTTTTCCTCCCATCATGGGAGTGTGACGGGCAACCACAGCTTAATGTTTACGGCGTGCCACAGGATCCCGGGGGCTGTTGGCCGCGTCCAGCTCTGTGTGCAGTGAGGACATTGAAGATCGTTCTCAGCACACCTGAGCCTACATGGTGTGGTAGGCGCTGCGGTCGCCACACTCTGCGTCAGGTCTCTAGAGCCCGTTCATTGTGCGCCGCCGAGGCTTTGCACCCTGCTTCCAGCTCCCCGTTCCCTGGTCTCCTGCAGTCAGTACCCTCCACCCTCCTCTCTGCTTCTCAGAGCTCGAAGCGCTTAGATCCCACGTAGAATTATCGCCATGGGCTACTCGTCCCTCCGACTTCTTTCCCTGGGCGGTGTCGTTCTCCAGTTTCATGAACAGTAGGATTTCCCTTTTGAAGGCTGAATAATATTCCCTGTCCACATACACCTCGTTTTCCTTGTCCTGTCACCAGTCAGGGCAGAGTGAGGCCGACCGCACACCTTGGGTGCTGTCTGCAAGTGTGCCCTGTAGAAGGGGAGTGAGCCAAGCTTCCTCGGACGTGGGGCCGAGCCACGCCGCCCGTGTGGACTGACACACGGACTCTGCCAGCTAGCTGGGAGACCGCACTGCTGGGAAGAACACCCCGGAGTCCCCGCGGGAAGCCAGCCCGGCAGGGGGTCTGCGGGGCAGCTTCTGGGCGGGTAACCTTGGCTTTCTGCTTTTCATCTCCTGACGTGTCTATTTTCCCCCAAGTGAAAAAAGTTACGCACTTTGAAAGTTCAGGGATTGGGACGGTTAAAACAGACTCACTGCATTTCCCTCCCCTTGAGAGGTGACTGTTTAGGATGTTGGTCACATGTGTTCTGAGATGTTTCCCCAAAAGTTTTGTTTGGGGTGTTTCTGTGCCGGGCAGCTTTACAGCACCTCTGACGGTGGCCAGGAGCCCGTCCTGTGGGCGGGCGGCGGTGCCTGCTGACAGGCCTGCTCAGCTCAGGTTTGTGTGGCCAGCCCCTCGCGGGGCACGCATCAGAGCACATTTAGCCAGAAACGGGGAATTTATTCCCAAATGCTTGGAACTGCCACGCTCTCTCACCTCCCTGTGCTACTGCGATAGCCACTTTTTTTTTTTTTTTTAAGATTTTTATCTATTTGAGAGAGAGATCCTGAGCAGTGGGGAGGGACAGACGCAGAAGCAGGCTCCCCGCTGAGCAGGAAGCCCTGCCTGGGGCTTGGATGCCAGGATCCAGGCCTGAGCTGAAGGCAGATGCTGCACTGAGCCACCCAGACGCCCCCTTATTTCCCTAACAGTGATTTATTTTAGAGAATGCCGTGGGGGAGGGGCAGAGAGGATCTCAAGCAGACTCCTCACTGACCGTGGAGACAAACGTGGGGCTCGATGCCACCGCCCTGGGACAATGAACGGAGCTGAAACCAAGTTGAGCGCTCCATGGACCGAGCCGTCAGGTGCCTGCAAACAGCCATGTTTTTAATTTTAACTTTTGAAGACATGTTCTTTACCCAATCCTCACAGGTCGAAACTCAAAATTACTTTCTGAGAAGTGCTGCGTGTCCCCAGTGTGACGTGGTGCGAGATGCAGACAGCAGTGGGCGCGGAGTCAGCTCTACTAAACGGCCCCCTGCTCCCCGTCCTCTGAGAATTCGTTGTTTGCGGTTTCCGAGCCATACAAAGTGTGGGGTAGCGTGCACTCCCCCCCCTCTGCAGGTATTCCTCGTCTGTTGTGCCCCCGTTTGGGGCTCGGCAAATACTGACTGGCAATATTGGGGTTGGATTTAAAGGGAGACAATCTGGGGGGGAAGTAGGGCCAACCAGAAAACCTGCAGAGATATGATGGAAATCGAGAGCTTAAATTAAAAACAAAACCCGAAGAAACACATAACAGTTCAGATCCCTGAAAACACTGTTAATGTGAAGGAGCTGAGTGGTCCTGGGATCAGCAGGGTTTCCACGCACAGTGTGTTCTTTTTTGTTGTTGTTAAGATTGATTGATTGAGAGGGAGGGTGGCTGGGCCCAAGGAGAGGGAGTGAGAAGAGCTCCAGCGGACTCCCCGCTGAGTGCAGAGCCAGAGTAGGCTTGACCTGGGGACCCTGAGCTGGTGACCTGAGCTGAAACCAAGAGTTGGTCGCTCAGCGGGCTGAGCCCCCCAAGGCGTCCCATGTAGGGCAGGTTCTTACCTCGGGCTCTCTCTGTAGCTGCCCGGCCCAAGGCCGCAGTCCCAGCTGCTGCTGTCCCACAAGAACAGACGCAGGGGTGGGGGGGCGGATAAGCAGTAAGCCCAGGGCCTTGTCCCCTGAGTGCCCGTGATTGGGGTCCTGCAGTTTCAGGGCTCAGTGTAAGAAGGTAAACTTTGTCATAGCTCAGAACCGTTGGTTCTTAGCTCTTAACCGATGGTTTAACTGATGGCTTAACACTCTTGTTCCCAACCTGGCTGTCACTTCCTGCACTGGGGGTCCTCGTTGGGCCAGACCCCCTACCACTAGTGCCTCCAAGTCCTGTCCCTATGCTTGCAGGGATCGGGAACACTGTCCCTCCATGGTAGCTCTGGACACGCGGCCTGGGGTGGGGGAGGCAGGGTCTCAGACCCCTGCTCCCCTCAGTCCCTCGTGATTCCCCCTCCAGGCACACGGCTGCCCCACAGATGAGGGGCTCCACCCGAGAGGGGCGGTGGTGAGCCCTGAGCCAGCACGGGTTATATTAGAAATGACTATGTGTTTTTCAGATAATTGTTAATAACCACTTAACTGTTAACATTTTTTACATAAATGAACATTTTTGTGTTTATGGTGTGGGCAGTGTTTTCTTTCCAAGAAATTGGAATGGGATATTTGGTCAGTGTTTATGAAAGTCATTGTGTTTTCAAAGGTGTCCTCAAACTACTCTTTGGGGACCTGATTTATTTGTTTAATGTCTTGGACTATTTTAACTTCTCTTAGCTTATTTTGAAATTATCACTGTGATCTTTTAAAGAGGGTGCGTCTTGTTGGCATCGGCTCGTTGTCTGTGTTCTGTCACTTATGTCCCCTGTCCTCTCTCCCTGAAATGTTCTCTGAACCTCACCCTAACCCCTTTCTGCTGCTTGTTTTTGGGAACTCCCCTTCCCTTTGCTTTTCTGTTGTAGACATGATATTTAAGAAGCATCTCCATACTTGGAAATTCCCCAGTTCTTACCTTTCCCTCCTTTTTTTCTGGGCTCGGGGTTTCTGTTGCTGCTTTCTACCCTGTCCCAGCTAATTGGGAATCCGTTGCTAAAAGCTTCTCCTCCATGTGGGCTCGCCCTGCTAGGCTGCCTACCAGGGCCCAGACTGGGTGGCTCAAATGAGCCACGTTTGTTTTCTCCCAGTCCTGAAGGTCAGCAGTCCAAGGTGAAAGTTCTGCAGGGTTTTGTTTCTGTTGAGAACTCTTGCTAGTTTGCGGCTAGCCCTGGGTCCTCATGTGGCCTTCCCTCTGAGTGTGCCCGAGGGGAGAGAAGGCTCGTCCCAGGCCACTGGTCCCACCCCTTGAGAGCTCCACGCTCAAGACCTCTCTGCAGGCCTGGGCTTGGAAACAGGTCCCTTGATGGGGGAGGGCTTTCACGTGGGATTTTGAGGGGCACAGACAAGCAGGCCCTACGGTTCATTAGTTGAGTGAGTTGGTAAGGAGCATCTAGACGGTCCTTGAGCCCAGCTGGCGACCACCTCCCGGTGTGCGGGAGCCCCGGCTCCCAGCACTGTCTTCAGATCGACCAGCCCTCTGTACCCCAGGGAAGAGCTCGTTGACCCTGTGGCCGGCCATTCTGCATTTAGACCCTTCCGTGAGTTGCCGTGTGGCTTCTTGCCCCTTTCCCGTCAGAGAAGCTGGTACCGCGAGGGACTTCTGGGCATCATGGTTTGTCCCGGTTTTGTTTTGTTTTGTTACGTGATCAGATTTTTGTGTTTTTACTACAGGGGGGTGTCCAAGCCGGGTGAAAATATACCACCCCCGCCAGCCTGTTGAACGTGACTGTCGAAACAGGGACCCTGAACGGAATGCAGCTCTTAAACTTAACCACCAACCTGTGGAAGTTCAGGATCAGAGAAATAGGCTAGATCACACTGTCCAGATGTGTCCAGCAAAGCCCAGTTATGGGAAACACCAAAACAGCTAACGTCCTCCTGGTGGGGAGAAAAAGGACAAGGGGGAAATTAGGGCTTAGAGGCCTGAGCGGACCGTGGATTGGAAGACATCCTTGCCTTGTTGGATTCGGGTCAAGTGTGCTCACAACTGCGGACACTTACGCACTGGAGCCTGGAGCCCACGTGCGGCAACACTGGGAGTGCTGACCTTCTGTCTCGGAGGGACGCAGTTCCTACAAGTCGGCTTTGTCTGCAAATGGGCATTTGTGTCCCGAAAGATGAAGACTCCCCATCCGCCCTTGCCCCTCCAGGCTCAGTACTGCCGGCTCCACCATCCTGGTAGGGACGGCTAGGTGGCAATTTCCTGCCCGCCCCCCCCATCGGTTAGCTGTGACTCTTTCATGAAGCGTGAGTGCTCTTTGTTACCCACTGGTTGCCCTAAAAGTGGTCTCTAGGGACAGGCAGAATAAATACTTGATTCTTGTCCTTGGTCAGTTTTCTGGACAGTGACTTCATGGCCTCCAGAACTGACCGGCGAGATCGTCTTTGTCGTATCGTCATGCACACATGTATTTCCACATGTTTGGCGTCCTCCCTACAGAGTCACCGTTGTGTTCATTGGTAGTCAAACCGTGCTCCCTTTGGCCAGTGGGGACCCCATCAGGGGAGTTTCATGTCATTTGAATAGGGCCCTTCTCTCTCTCTTTCTTTTTGAAAGTATTTTATTCATTTGTTTGCTTGTTTATTTGATGGAGAGAGGGCATAAGCTAGGGGAATCTCAGGCAGAGGGAGAAGCAGGCTTCCCTCTAAGCAGGGAGCCCGATGCAAGACTCAATCCCACGATCCCGAGGATCATGACCTGAGCTGAAGGCAGACGCTTAACTGACTGAGCCACGCAGATACCCCCAGACCCTTTTCTCTTTAAATCATATTATTGCTGGCAGATGTGACAATGTCCTGGGGTCATCCTATACTTTTCCTGCTTTAGACCCAGCAGCAAAGATTTCCCGAGGAAGCCCCGGAGGAATGCTAATTAGAGGCCAGAATCCGGGTGTTGGGGCATTTGTCTTCTTACAATTAGTGCTTGCATTTGGCTTATGGTCCACAGAGACAGGAAATACCTATTTTCTGAAAGGAAACATTAGTCTATCCTTGAAAATTTTGATTTTCTATTAAAAATCAAGAAAATGCTTTTTACTTCTTTGACTTTATAGTTACATCTTTTTTTAATGCAGAGATCCTGGTGTTTAGCAATGTTAATATAATTATGTAGTTGTTCCATTTACTGCACGTTATAGATGTGGGATAATAGTATGAACAGCCCCACTTAAGAGAATAACGCAGCATAGGTTATAATTTCTCTCTGTGCGTGTTTTCTTTCCCACAAACTATATGCAGTCCTAATGGGGTGCTTTAAAATCACTTGAAATAATTCTCGTGGTTATACCGTTGACTTAGTACTGAGTCAGGTTCATTTGCTTCAGCTCTTCTAAAGGATTTCTTTGCTTTTAAACTTACTTTTTGTTCAAAAAGGGGACAAACATTCATGGCTCTAAAACCAAAGCCAGAGGACAGGTTCGAGAGGTCAAGGTTATTTCCCTTGCTTCCCTCTCCTGATGGGAAACAGGTTTATCAGTTTGTGGTTTACCCTTCCACTGTGTCTTTGGGAGAATAAAAATGTTGGGGGGGGTGTTTGTATATATTTCTGCTCTCCGTTTCTTACACAGTTTTCCCACCGTGTATGTTCCTCTGAATTGTAAGTGACGCGTCCCCTGGACGTGCTCCGTAACTAGTCAGATGTCTTGCATTTGTTTTTGCAAATGTATAGTTGTATGTTTTGTTATGTCGCACTCTGGGATATAGTCACAGAGACCCTCCTTTCTTTTTTTTTTTTTTTTTAAAGATTTTATTTATTTGACAGAGAGAAACACAGCCAGAGAGGGAACACAAGCAGGGGGAGTGAGCGAGGGAGAAGCAGGCTTCCCGCCGAGCAGGGAGCCCGATGTGGGGCTCGATCCCGGGTCTCCAGGATCATGCCCTGAGCTGAAGGCAGTCGCTTAACCAACTGAGCCACCCAGGCGCCCTACACACGGCCCTCTTGATGCACAGTCGTTGGAAGGAACATCTTGCATATAAACGCGCCATTCATCAAAGTGGGACGGGGGCTGCAGGGAAAGGTGCAGGGCCACTCTTGCTGCATCTCGCCAAAGTCCTTTCCAAAGGCTCGTAAATCTTCATTCGCGCCAGCAGCGTGTTCTGTGTAGGCCGCCGCAATAATTTCCTTAAAGAAGTGGCACCTCGTAAGAAAATGTCATGTAAAATTTAGGTTTCCATTCTCTCTGGAGACAAATAGAGATCTGGGGACACCCCCGTCCCATGGGGATGGGCTGGGCTCTCTGTGTTGTCACAACTCCCGCGTCTGAGAAACTTAGGCCTGTTTGCTTACACCCGGCCCAGGTGCAGGTCCGTAGGCATTTGAGTTTGTGCGTTCTTGTTACAAGTTGAACTTGACGGTTTAAACTTTCACTGGCCATGAATGAGACAGAGACCGTAAGTCCATCTGGGAGTGTGTGCGCGCGCGTGTGTGTGTGTGTGGGGGGGCCCAGCACAGCTGTAGGAATCAGCCTGTTATTAGACCTATACATGCCTCTGGGGTTTTCTTTCACGTTTCGCTGTATAGAAATCAAGTAGGGTTTGAAAGAGCGGGACTGTCACCGTTGTTTTAGGACTTTTACTTTTCCTAAGAAGCCAGCACAGAGAGCAAGGGCTGTGCGTGGGTTAAAGCAGGTGTGTGTGGGGGGGGCTGGGCCTGACCTCGAAATCCAAATGAAGAATCTGGATTTTTTTTTTTAGTATTTATTTGAGAGGGACAGAGTGAGAGAGAGCACAAGAGGGGAGAAGGTTAGAGGGAGAAGCAGACTCCCCATAGATCTGGGCGCCTTATTCGGGACTTGATCCCCAGGCTCCAGGATCATGACCTGAGCCAAAGGTTGTTGCTTAACCAACTGAGCCCCCCAAGAATCTGGATTTTTTATCAAACAACTGAGAATCACCCCAGGCGTGTGGAGGGCAGGCCTGGAGCGGTATTTATGGTCACAGTAGGACCGCTGAGATGCTGACAAGATGTGGATTTCACTGGTTGGCAGTCCTCTTCAAATTAAATCCCCAAATATTTGGAATATTAAATCCTTAATGATACTCTAGTTTAGAATAGAGCTCTTTATTTTCTTGTTGTCTGAGGATAATTGGTATTAAAAGCAGTCACTTGAAATAAACGATTTAAAACAGTCATCAAAATTTCCAAGTGAAGAGTGAAAAATGTTTTGAGAAATGAAACTAAAAATCATGACAAAAGTGTTGTATTTAGAGCCACTGAGCTTGTAAGTGAAATTTTACGCTGAGTCTTGAAACAAACCGAAGATGAGTCGCGCGAATCTGGGGAAAACACAATTTGTGTGGTAAAATTATGTTCTTCCGCACACAGTTGATCTTCTCAGCATAATCTTATTCTTTTATACAAACGCGTCTGAGGCCTCTGTTCGTGTTTCCGTATTCAAATCACTCCCTCCGGAACGCTGACTGTCCTTGTGATTTTTGTCCTTCGCTTTCAGCTCGTCCCGATCTGCCTGATGCACAGCTGATCAGATGTTGCATCTCTTGTCCCACCTGAGATTTCCTGACGGATTCTGGCCACAGCTCTGTTCATCCCCGAGGGTGGGAGGCACCAGCGCCACGGATGCTGGCCTCACGATCTCGCCAGTGTTGCTCACCGACGTGCGGCTAGGGGACGTGTGGGACAGTCATGTTGCAAGTGGTCTTTAGGGAGCAATCCTGTGTTTGGGTGACTTTTGCGTCCGATCGCAAGCCCGGATGGGAGGATTGGACGCTGAGGGCCTCCCGCGTTGCCTGCGGTTCTTGGGGCCGGCCCGTGATGGCCCGAAGCCTGGCGGCCTGGATGGGGCACCGGGGACCACTGTCCCGCCCTTGGCCCCGCCGTGTGACACCGGAAAGACCAAGACTTTTGCTCTGCCAACAATGTTAACAAATGCACACCTTTAAAAAGTGTTTAATGTAAATTTATTCCAAGGACTTAAATGGCTGTATCCTCTACTATTTTCACCAAAGCTACACAGCTCTGAGTCCGGATTCCCACTCTGGACGGGCTGGGCTTTCAGTTACAGTGCACGGCGAGTATTCTCCACTGGGCCACTGGTCCCAGCCCTTGCCCATTTATGTCACTTGCTGATTCCACAGGCATTTTTCCATAAGTCATGTTATGTATAAAACGGAGGAAGGAGATACTAATCCAAATGCAGAAAGACATGGGTCTGAGGCCACATGAGATCCGCGAGCATGGGCTTCCCTCTGCAAGTAGTGACTTCTTCCCACGGTATCTGTCAGCTGTGCAGGGGGCCGCGGTCCTGGGGGGTGAGCGAGGCCACCCCATCCCCTGCCCCGCAGCGGGTCTCCTGGGAAATTGCCTCGTGCCAATGTAGGTACCAGAGTGACCAGGACTGACACGTTTATTAATCTCCCATTTATAATTTTCTTATGGGAGATAATGCAAGAATTATATGTCTTTTCAGATCCAGAAAAAACGTCAGAAATCACTTTTCAGAGAATTGGTAATAAAACAACAATGAATTTGTCCCCTTGATCCCATGTGATGACTTGGACTTTAATGGTCTTAAGGAAACCCTCGGCAACCTTTCTTTTTGAATAATTCACGGCCATCTGGTCTTATAAAACTTAAAACTTTCTATTATGGAAAATGTTAAGAGACTAGTAAAGTTAATATAATACCGTATGCTTAATACAGACCCGAAGATCCTATAATGAGCCCTTTCTAGCGCCATCTAGTGTCGACAGGGAGCATACGTCTATAAATCGTGAATGGCTTCACCACCATGTAATTATGTGAATAATCTTTCATAAGCCCTGAAACTGTATCTCAGGCTTGATGGCCCCGAGCATTTCCTTATCTCTCTAAAATAGGAGGGTTGTATTGAGCGCCAGGACATTTTTAGGAGAGTAAAAAAGCACAAGGCGAGTAAACAATACAACAGAATTGAAACTTCTTTCCACCTAAAAACACCTAAGCTGTTTTCAATAGGAAAAAAAAAAATTCCCTTTAGAAAAGAGGATACTAAAAAAAAAAAAAAAAAAAAGAAAAGAGGATACTCATGTTTCTGATTTTCCTAATACATTTTTTTCTAATGAAGGCTGTTTTTATTTTTATGATATAAAATCCGTCTGGTTTTTTCTCTTGGAGAAATAAATGGTGTTTTTGACTTGTTGAGGATTTTCTTAAAAATGAAAATAACTATGTTTTGATTATATAGTAGTAGGTGTTTTTTTTTTTTTAAATACAAATATGAAGGCCATCTACAATCAGTCATATACTGTGGGAAAACCACCTGTGTGGCCTCATGGTTCCGGTCCTCACCTGTGCTCTTTTCTGTGTGCACTTCTAGATTTTATTGTTTTATTTTCCTTCCATCCCCTTCCTACCTAGGTAGCCAGTGGCAACAAATGGGTAGGTTGTCACTCCGTAGCTCTCTCCCTTTATCATATTGTGTGCTTGTATTTAATTTAACTCAAATTTAATGAGTTTTTAATATCTTTAATTATTTGAACAGGGAGCAGGCATAATACATTCATCTGGTCCAAAAATGAAGGAGCACCCCAGGGCAGATTGGTGCAAGTCAACCCCTTCATGCAGTTCTGACCTCTCCCCAGGGGGTAATGACCTTTATTAGTTTCTTATGTATCCTGCCGTGCTTGTTAATGCATCAGCGGAATATAGACTATTTTTTAAAAGATTTTATTTATTTATATGACAGAGAGAAACACAGTAAGAGAGGGAACACAAGCAGGGGGAGTGAGACAGGGAGAAGCAGGCTTCCCGTTGAGCAGGGAGCCCAATGTGGGGCTCGATCCCGGGTCTCCGGGATCATGACCTGAGCCGAAGTCAGTTGCTTAACCAACAGCCACCCAGGTGCCCCAAAATATAGACTATTTTACTGCCATTTAAGAAACATGAAAGTTACCTTATTTAGACATTATGTCTTTTGCTTTCTGCACACAGGAGTGTAGCCTGCAGATCTTTTCATTTCGTAGATTGAGATTTCTGTCTCTTTAAATAATTGTATAGCACCCAACGGCGAGGGTGAGCTGGCATTTCTGTAACGGGTCCGCTGTGGGGGGTAGTGGGTTGTTGTTTACAGGGTTTTACTATTTCAGACATTGCTACAGATATATCTCTGGACATGCATCATTTGTGTGTGTCTGAAGATCTATCCACGGGATGTTGCTTTGTGTTGTTGGGTCACAGGTTAATTAATAGCTGTTCCTGGAGGGTCTTCCGTGGTCGATGTACAGTTGACGGACCCCTGGCCCGGTGGGAGGGCTCCCGTTCTCCCACGGCTCTGATAACGGCATGTGTTGTTGAACTTTGTTAAGTTTGCCACTATGGTAAGTGGAAAGTGGTAATTCAGCGTGGTTTTAATTTCCGTTTCTCTCACTACCGGTGAGAATGAACCACTCCTTATTTACTGCTGGAATGAAACGTGGGCAGGACGGACCACAGTTTGTGTCCCCAAGCACCAGCAAAGGGTAACTTTGTTGCTTCCAAGTTTTGGCAAGTATGAGTAGATCCGCTGGAAACATCCATGTGTGGGTTTTCTGTGGACCAAAGTTGCAACTCCTTTGTTGTAAATACTGAGGAGCAGGATCCTGTAAGAGGGGTATGTTTAGTTTTGTAAGAAACCCAAAGAACTAAAAAATACTGATTTGAAGGGACACATACATTCCGATGTTCATAGCAGCATTATCGACAAGATCCAAGTTATGGAAAGAGCCCAAATATCCATAGACTAATGAAGGGATAAGGAAGATGTGGGGTGTGTGTGTGTGTGAGTGAATATTACTCAGTCATCAAAAAGAATGGACTCTTGCCATTTGTTATGGCATGGATGGAACTAGATGATAATATGCTAAGTGAAATTAGTCAGAGAAAGGCAAATACCGTAATATATCACTAATTTGTGGAATTTATAAAACAACCTAGGGGAAATAAACCTAGGGGAAAATAAGAGCGAGATGAACCATAAAACAGACTCTTAACTAAAGAGAACAAAGTGAATGTTCCTGAAGGGAAGCTGGGTGGGGGATGGGTTAAATGAGTGATTGGAGTCAAGGAGGGCAATTGTAACGAGCCCTGGGTGTTATACGTAAGTGATGAATCATTAAATTCTACTCCTGAAAGTAATATTGTGCTATATGTTAATGAACTGGAATTTAAATATGAACTTGAAACAAACAAAAAGAACGTAAAAGGAATAACTTAGAATAAATCTCTCCTGGGATACCCAGAACATAGCAAAAAAAAAAAAAAAAAAAAAAAAAAAAAAAAAAAAAAAAAAAAAAAAAAAAAAAAGAAGCCAGCAAGCTCTGTTGCAAAGAGGCCCCTTCCATCTGCACTCGTACCTGCTGGGAGGGGAGCTTCACGTCGCCTGACTCCCAATAGTCACTGCTCAGAGAGCAGTTTTGTTAAATTACATTTCCTTTGAAAAATAAATACTTAGCTGAGATCTGCTTTATTTCCACACATTTAAGCAAATCGTTCTCTCCAATTTCATTTTCTTTCTGCGATTCATTCTCCATCATTTATTTTACATTTGAACATTCTCTTACTGTTCTTAGGTTGAAAAATAGAGGCTCTTGGATTTTAAAGATTGCTCTTGCATTTTTCACGTTTCTTAATGTGTTCTTCCCCCCCAACTTCATTAGTTCCTTTCTTCTTTACTTGGAACTGCTAGGATCTTTTCGTACTTTTTAAAATTTCAGCCTTAAACATTTAAAAACATTAATTCTTATTTGTTAATAAATTACCATCAGACCACACACTTTTCTCTAACACTTTGCTTATTTGTGCTCCTTTTCTGTCAAAGGTGTCACCGTCTATGTAATATGAGACTTTATTTTAATGCCCTTTCAATGTTCAAGATATATTGGGGCGCCTGGGTGGCTTAGTCATTGGACATCTGTCCTTGGCTCAGGTCACGATCCCGGAGTCCCAGGATCGAGCCCCACATCGGGCTCCCTGCTCGGTGGGAAGCCTGCTTCTCCCTCCCTCACTCCCCCTGCTTGTGTTCCCTCTCTTGCTTGTTTCTCTGTGTCAGATAAATAAATAAAACCTTAAAAAAATATTTAGGATATATTTTTAAACAGTTCCCATGTGGTGTTTTTTGCCCCACCCCCCAGCTTTCCTGAGAGATGACTTATACGTGACATTTCCTAAGTTGGAGGGGTCTGGCGGGAATGGGAAGTAGTCACCCCCACGTGATTACCATTCATTGTTGTTGCTATGGTGACAGCATCTAGCATCTGCCCTCTTAGCAACTTTCAAGGACAGAATGCCTTGTTGACCGTTGACCGTTGTCACATGCTGTGTGCTAGATGCCCAGGACTTCCTGTTCCTGCCCTGGGAGTGAGGAGTGTGTGCCCTTTGACACCCCCCCCCCAATCTATACCCCCGCAGTGGCTACTCCTGTTCCTCTGGGTTCCTCACTGCATTCTTCTATGTGCAAAGCTGTCCTACCGTGTCCTCCAATGAGATACAACTTAAGATTCATCTTCTAGTTTTAACTTTACTTCTTAAGGTGTATCCCTTTATACAAATGGAATGTTTTTCTCCATTTTCCGTTTTAGCTGGTTATGGGTAACATACAGAACAAGTTATTTTCCTTGTTTGTTGAATCCCACTGCTTTAACACACTCCTTTGACTCGTCTTTTGCTTTTCCTGGGTACTCAATCCCATTTGACAGAAAGAGACTGTATTGGGGCGCCTGGGTGGCTCAGTCATTAAGCGTCTGCCTTTGGCTCAGGTCATGGTCCCAGGGTCCTGGGATTGAACCCTGTTTCGGGCTCCCTGCTCGGCGGGAAGCCTGCTTCTCCCTCTCCCATTCCCCCTGCTTATGTTCCCTCTCTAGCTGTGTCTGTCAAATAAATAAAATCTTAAAAAAGAGAGAGACTGTATTATGTATAATTATTATGTATAATAATTATATTGATTGTTTTATCCTATTTTTGGATCTGTTGGAACTACTAAGCAATTTGGATAACAGTGGCCATTATGCATATCAGTGTTTTGATTTCAGTGGAAAAAGCATTAGTGTTTACTTTATTCTTGGTCTTTGCTAAGAAATTTTGAACACATTTAAGATTTTTATGTATAGAGCTTTTATTAGAAATGGTAAGTGATTTTGTCGGTGCCTTTTCAGCCTACTTATAGGTTGAACTTATAATTCATTCTACTTATAATAATTGGGTTTTTCCTCCATTGAACCTTTTAATGGTGGTAGATTTCGTAATGTCAATCATTGCTGAGTTTCTGGAATGAAGTCCGCTTGGTCATGGCGTTTTTGCATTCTCTGTTAATTTTTGTGTCTGTGTTCCTACGGGAGATTGAGCAGTGGTTTTCTGGTTTTGCATTTCCATTACCAGGTGGTGGTGCCGGGTTTCTGGAGCGGACTGCTAGGCCTGACCTGTAACGCCCCCTCCCCCGTGACTGATGGGCGCCCTGCACCTCGGGCTCTCCTGTGAGCTGCCTCGCTGTGAGTACTGAGTTCGCGGGTCTACTCTGAGGGGCGGGAGGGCAGGTCCGAGAAGTTCGCAGACGGGCTGACATATGGCACAGTTTCAGATGTCAGAAAAGGTGGTGCTGTCTTCTTAAAACGAAATGCAGATCTTTCTATATTTTGCAGACTCCAGAATTACATAAGGGATTTGTCTGCCGGCTTCAGCTTTCTGCTGGAGGCGTAATATATTTTTGTCAGGGTCTTGAAATGATGCCTGAGGTGGGAAGGAAAGATCTGAACCGGAAGTGTTTCTAGAGAAGAAAAGGCATTAGTGGTTGGTCCTTCCAAAGCAGAAAGACAGAAATCACCACGATACTGGTTTAGGAGGGCAGCACAGGAAAACTGTTCTCCTGGAAAAGGGCAGAAAGAAGGAAATTGAGGGGTGGCATAACTCATGCTCTTCTTGGCAGTTCTTGGAGTCTCTGGAAAAACCTCTGATACACTCCCTCTCAACTTTTAAGTAGCATGGAGCCCAACGCGGGGCTTGAACTCAAGACCCTGAGATCAAGACCTGAGCTGAGACAGAGTCAGATGCCCAACTGACTGAGCCTCCCAGGCGCCTCTCTCTCATCTTTTCAAAACCTGTGGTCAAGCTGGACCTCTGTGTTTGATGGGTCATTACGTAGCGACATATTCCAGGAAAGTGGGGGTTTCTCTTTTTTTCTTTTTATTTAAGCTAAGAGAATCATTCTCCACTTAGGAACAGACTTGTATTTCTAAAATGAAATCTCATGTTGACAACTTTACATGCAGAGTTATGTGGAAAGTAGAAAGGAGGGGACTGAGTTCCTGGTTAGTCCACGAATGTGTTATTTGACCACATTCTAGCATTGTTGTTGTTTTTATATTTTATTTCCTTATTTGTCAGAGAGAGAGAGCACAAGCAGGAAAGCAGCAGGCAGAGGGGCAGGGAGCCCCATGTGGGTCTTCATGCCAGGACCCCAGGATCATGACCTGAGCCGAAGGCAGATGCTTACTGAATGAGCCACCCAGGCGCCCCTGGAGTTATCTTTGAAAAGAGGTAAGGCAAACTGTGGGACTGGATCGCTGACGTCTGATGTCGCTTAGAGTAAAGTATAAACTTCTTATCTTGACTCTCCTGTGTGCTTCTATCTGGAATGATCTTGCTCCAGGAACGGTATCACTCTACCTAGTCTGTGAATGCGCCTGGCTCATACCCTTCTCAGGATTTTTATGTCTTCCATCCCACTTGCCTATAAGGTTTTTGAGTGACTGTCTCCTTCTTAACATTTGGGTCTCTGCACAGAGGCACCTTATTGGCCCCCTTCTGTGGTGCTGCCCCAGGCTCCATGAGAGTTCTTCTGTCTTCTTGATGGTGTCAGGACGATGGGTTAATGACAAAAAAGTTAGTTTTTGGGTGGCTAGCCTGAGCCAAGCAGCATTCCTAATCCTGGGAGCAAGGCTTTGAAGTGGGCCAGCCAGCTCATTGAAAAATGTGGAGAAAAAAGTATTTTGTAGAACTGTATGAAATTATATATTTTACACTTTGGCCAGAAAATGACAATTTCATATGATTGCTCCTGATGCTTTAGCATCTTCTTGGCTCTTTGAGTATTTCTCACTATGGAACACAGCTCTTTCCTCTTCCCATCCAGATGTGTTATTCTACCAAAGCAATACTCTGTTTCCTCTCCAGATTTCTAACTTTTTAAAAAGATTTTATTTATTAGAGAGAGAGAGAGAGCGAGAGCGAGAGAGAGAGCATGAGGTGGGGAGAAGGTCAGAGGGAGAAGCAGGCTCCCCACAGAGCCGGGAGCCCGAGGTGGGACTTGATCCCAGGACTCTGGGATCATGACCTGAGCCAAAGGCTTAACCAACTGAGCCACCCAGGCACCCCAGATTTCTAACTTTGTCTGTCCTTCCCCCAACTAAAATTTCCATTTTAGTCTGGCTAATCTCAGCTACTGGGTGGGAAGCCAGCAGAAACCAATTATATTAACTTGAGACAAGTTGGTAGCTCTTTGCTCCTACTAGATAGAGTGTTGGCATTTATTTTATTTTATTTTATTTATTTATTTTATTTTATTATTTTATTTTATTTTTAAAAAGATTTTATTTATTTGACAGAGAGAAACACAGCCAGAAAGGGAACACAAGGAGAGGGAGTGAGAGGGAGAAGCAGGCTTCCTGCTGAGCAGGGAGCCCAATGTGAGGTCGATCCCAGGTCTCCAGGGTCATGACCTGAGCTGAAGGCAGTCGCTTAACCAACTGAGCCACCCAGGCGCCCCGAGTGTTGGCATTTAAAGAAGATTCTGGGTAACACATGCACACCTTAGTTGACATAATTTAAGACACTTGGAAAAAGTGAAATGAGACAATGCATTGTGGGTGGTTGTATTTGTCAGTGTGTCTTTCTCTATTACACATGATAGAATATCTACATCAAAATGGCTTAAATAAAGAGTATTCATTTATATGCAGTAAGAAGCATAGATTTATGACAGCCAAGAGCAAACGATAGAGACTGGATTCTTTGCTCCCACCCGCCACTCACACACCTGAAATAAGTAAAAAAAAAAAAAAAAAAAAGCTGGACAAAATAGATAAAGCAATGGTTTTTAAGACCTTGAACTTCAGGCAATAACAAACAAGATCTCTAATATGGACAAGAAATGAGATAAGCCCCTCAAATACTTCCACTTACTGCCTGGAAGAGGTTTGCCTGCTGTGGCCTGGGAGGGTGGCCCAGGTGGGGCTCAGCAGTCTCCCGAGTTCAGGGGATGCACTTGGTGGTTGGAGGAGCAGAGTCAATGGGGGTGTGCAGGTTGGGGTGCTGTGAGGGAGTTGCAGAGAGAGAACTTCATAGGTCTGTAGAGGTTCCTTCTTCGTGTGTTCATTTGAGTACTAGTACAGGGATTGCTGGGAACTCCCAGAGTTTTAGAGAAAATGCATCTCGGAGCACACATGTGGCTGGGAATAATCCATGTTCCGACCAGTCAGAGTGAAAAGTTCATAATTTATGATCATCTTAGGTAAAGCCTTTTGCCTCAGAAGTAGTACAGAATGGGACTTAGACCTACAAGTTGGTCTAGTCTTGCCTAAAAACTTAAAATCATGGCCTGAAGGTATGAAGTTTTTTCCAGATCATTTAGTATATCTCAGAACAAAGCTCAAGACTATTTAAAGGAATACAAAAATATCCAACCATCAATACTGTTAAACTGACCATGCTTGGTAACCAATAGGAAATTACCAGGCATGCAAAGAAGCCAAAATGTGACCCATAATGAAAGAAAATATCGATTCAAAAGCAATCCAGGAAATGGCACAGATTTTAGCATTAGTAGTAAAGATATTCTCACACTTATTGTAACTATGTTCCATATGTTCAGGAATCTGGAGGAAAGATTGAACATGGTCTGGAATATTGATATCAGAGATGAAAACAATCCTATAAAAATACTTTGGATGAGATTAATGGCAGATGAGCTACAACAGAAGATTAGTGAATAGGAAGATTATAGAAACGGAAAATATCCAAAGTGGAGCCGTACAGAAACTGAATAAAATCAGCAGAGCACCAGTGATCTGTGGGACAACTTCAGGGTCCTGATGTATGTACACCTGGAGTGTGAGGGAGAACAGGTGGGAGGCAAATGGAAACATGGGCTGAAACACTCCCAAACTGATGAAAGCTATGCACCCACAAATCCAAGGATCTCAATGAGCTCCAAACACAAGAGACATGAAGAAAATTACAGAAAGCAGACTATAATCACATTCCTTAAAAATCAGTGGTCAAGAAAAAAGTCTTAAAAGCAGCAGGAGAGTGGGAAGAGATGTGTGGTCTCCAGAGAAGCCCAGATAAGGGCCACAGATTTGGCATCTGAACCAATGTAAGTGAGAAGACAGTAGAGCAGCGTCTTTAAAGAACCGAACAGGAAACAAAATCCCCAATTGACACTTGGAAGTCTCTAGTTAGAAAAACAGTCTCCAAAAACAGAGGTGAAATAAAGATATTTGGGGGCATACAAATGCTGGAAGAATTAGTTACCTGGAGATTCCATGATGAGAAATGCAGGACAGTAACACCAGATGAAATCTGGATCTATACAGGGAAAAAGGACATGGGACAAAGTGACTATCTAGCTACGAATTTTTTCTACCATTCAATCTCTTTTTAACATAACTGTTTAAAGCAAAATTAATACTGATGTAATGTGAGATTTATTTATTGATTGATTTTAAAAAGATTTATTTATTTTAGAGAGATAGAAGAGTGAGGGGGTTGAAGGGAGGAGCAGAGGGAGAGGGAGAGAAATCCTAAATCAGACTCCCCACTGAGCATAGAGCCGCACATAGAGCTTGATCCCAGGACCCCGAGATCATGACCTGAGCTGAAAGCAAGAGTCAGGTGCTTATCCAACTGAGTCATCCAGGTGCCCCAGTAACGTGAGGTTTATAACACGCCCAGGTAAAATGTGCCACATCAGTTGTGTAAAGGCCAGTGAGGCTGAAATGGAGTATACTGTCACAAAGTTTTTACACTATATCCAAAGTGATGGAATGTCCATTGAAGGCAGACTGTGACAACTTTAAGATGCACACCATATACCCTAAAGCAACCAAAAAGACAGGTAGCCAGTAAGCAAATAATGGGGGGAGGGAAAGAGCATCACTAAAAATACTCAATCCATAGAAAGCAGAAAAAGAGGAAAAAAAGGAAAAAGAACAGAGGGGACAAATGGAAAGCAAATGTCAAGATGGTAGATTGAAGTCTAACCATATTAATAATCACACTAAATGTAAATGGTAGAAACACTCAATGAAAAGGCAGAGATCATCACTGTTCAGTCTTGTATTCCACCTATAGGACACTTTATTTATTTAGAAATTGAGCTATAATTGACACACATCATTATATTAGTTTCAGGTGTATAACAAAATGATTTTATATTTTGTATCTACTGGGAAGTGACCACAAAATGTCTATTTGTCACCACACATAGCTACAGATATTTTTCCTTGTGATGAGAACTTTTAAGATCTATTCTCTAAGAAATTTTCAAAATTATAGCATTGCATTACTAGTGATAGTTGCTGTGTTGTACATTACATCCTTGGGAAATTCACTTTAAATGTAGAGTCGCAAATAAGTTAAAAGGATGGACCAAGTTTACCATGCTAACACTAATGAAAAGGGAGCTGGATTGACTCTATTTATATCAGAAAAGAGACTGTAGCAAAAAAACCAGGATAAAGAACATCATTTCACAATTCTGAAGGGAATCAGTTTATCAAGAGGTCTTAACCTCTTAACAAACCTTCACACACCTAATAAAAGACCATCAAGATACATGAAGCAAATTTGATAAATGTACAAGGAGAAGTACAAAACCCTACAACTGCAGTCAGATTAATACCCTTCTCAGTAACTGGCAGAACAAGTGGACAGGTACTCAGTGAAGATACACAGCACATTATCATCCAGGCTGAGCCAATGGAAACTTCTAGAACACTCTACCCAATCAGAGTAGAATACGCATTCTCTTTTTTAAGTGCATGCGAACGTTTATTCTGGTCATAAGACAAGTCTTAGTAAATTTAAAAAGACTTCATACAAAATATGTTCTTTAACAACATGGAATGAAAAATTGGAAGCCAGTAAGAGGAAAGTCTCAGCAAAATACCCAAGTATTTGGAGACTAAATAACACACTTCTACCCATGAGTCAAAAACACCGAATCAAAAGACAAATGAGGGTTTTTAACTGAAAGAGGATGGAACCGTGGATCAGGACTTGTGAGATGAACTTATGGTGGGTCTTCAAGGGAATCTATGGTGTCATATTTACCAGAAGGGGCAGTTGTAGCACCAAAGAGTGGTATTTGAGTCAAAAAAGGTCTCCGATCCATGACCTTAAGAAACCCATCTCACCTTAGGAAATTCTTAACAGGAGAGAAAATGAAACTCACTGTGAGCAGAAGGAAAAAAAAAAAAAGGTTAAGTGTCAGAGTAGAAATCAACAACATAGGAAAATAGGTAACAGGAAAAACACAATGAAAGCCAAAGCTGCTTCTTTTAGAAGGTCAATAAAATTGATAAGCCTCTAATCAGGGTCAAAAACAAGACACACTGCAAAGAACGGGAGGTAAAGTAAGATGTTATGGGATAATAACAGGAGAGTCTAAATCTTGTCACGCCATTAAACCCAACCACGTGGATGGGGAAGGACACGTTCTCGAATGACAGACTCTCAGAAGATCACTGAAGAAGACACGGGTTACTTAGCAGCCCCTTGTCTATTAAAGACACACAGTTACAGACTAAAAATGCTGTAGATGACTTAAAATCCTCACAGAGAAAACCACAGGCTCCGATTCTGCCCAATACTGGAATAAGGAATAATACAAATTCTACACAAATTTCAGAACATCAAAGAGGAGGGACTACTTCCCCACTCATTGGAAGCCAGCTTTTACCTTGGTGCCCAAAACAGGCGAAGACATCAAGTAAACCACCTATTGTGATCCCTCATGAGCACCTATGCAAAGCTTCTTAAAGTGTTAGAAAACCAAATGCAATAATGCATAGAGAGGATAATGCTTCATTCCAGGGGGCATTATCCCAGAAAGGTAAGGCTAGTTTAGCACCGAGAGGTTAATCTGTGTGGTTATGCCCAACCTGCACTACACCCCGGGGTCATCCCCACAGAATCAAGCGTTGGGCAGAATCTAGCACCCATTCCCGATTAAAACTGGCAGCAAAGTGGGGCTGGAACCATGGGACTTGTCATGCGTGGCCCTCGTTACATTCCCTCCGGACCCTGCTCTGTTCAGAGTCTTTATCAAGAAAGGATGTTGAGGGCTCCTGGGTGGCTCAGTCAATTGAGCTGCTGCTGTGGGCTCAGGCTGTGATCCTGGGGTTCCAGGATCGAGTCCGCATCAGGCTCCTAGCTCAGCAGGTGTCTGACTCTTGATTTCAGCTCAGGTTGTGATCTCAGTGTTGTGAGATCGAGCCCCAGCAGAGGCTCCATGCTCAGGGTAGAGCCTGCTTATGATTCTCTCTCTCCCTCTGCCCCTCTTCTGTCTCTCTAAAAAACAAACAAAAAAAAAACCCCAAACAAACAAACAAAAAAGTGCTGTTGAATTGTTTGCTAGCATTTTATGGAGGATTTTTTGCACCTGCTTCTTTCCTTGTAATGTCTTCGTCTGGCTTTGAAATCAAGGTAGTGCTGGTCTTGGAAAAGGAATTGGGAAGCTGTCCCCTCCTCTGCTATTTTTGGGGAAGAATTTGAGAGGGACTGATGTTCATTCCTTGTTACCTGTTGGCTAGAATTCACCAGAGAAACCATTCAGTTCTGGGCTTTTCTGTACCAGGCGGCTTTTGATGACGGGTTCGATTAGTAACCTTTCTTCTGAGTGGTCTGCCCAGATTTTCTATTTCAAATCATCGAGGGTGTCTGCTACCCACAAACACCCCCAGACTCTACCCCATACTTAGGGAGTCAGCATTTTCAGAGCATGGGTCTGGAAATCTGTAATTTTAAAAAGTGCTCCAGAATTACCTTCCCATCAGTCAAGTTTGGAAAATCATCAGATGAGTCCCTTTCACCCGAGATGATGAAGTGCCTTTTTCATCAGATGATTCTGCTCCTGGCCGGCGGCCGTGTCCTGGCTGGGGCTCTGGGTGATGAACGCGTGTGGGCTCATAGGTCTGCCTGTCTGGTAAACACGTTTGGCTCCACTAGGTTTCCCGGGTCTAGGCAGAATTCTGTTAAATGGAAAGAACATCTTACAGGTGATCTTTTTAAAATTTAAATTACATATGTAACTACAATACTTGAAGCCTCCTAGGATAAAATCTAGCCTTATGCTTACCCTTCCTCTTCTTTGCCTGCTCTGTGTCTCCTCTGCAAACTCTTTCCTGTTTTCTCTCCTTTAAAAAAAATTTTAAAGACAAAAGTGGCATCAAAGAACTTCATTCTCTTAATAGTTCTGGAGGTCCCAAATGAAAAGTTCAAGTGTTGGTGGGCTGTGTTCCATCTGGGGCCCCAGGGGATAATCGTTCCCTTGACCATCCAGCTTCTAGAGGCACCTCCTTCCTGGGCTGGGGGCTCTTCCCCAAACCTTCTGACCTATGCCTCCTCCCTCTCATGAGACCCTGTGATGGCTGTGGGCTCACCGGGAGAGTCCCCTCCCTGGCTCAAGCTCTTTTGACCTAATTACACCTGCAAAAACCCCTTTGTCCCATGAGATGGTGTTTTCACAGGCTCTGGGGACTGGGACAGGGCATCACTCCGCAGGCCACAGCTGGGCCTTGCCCTCGCCCCAGGGGTCTGCGTCCAGCCTCCAGGACTCTGTGCATGCGGTTCGCCCCCCTCCCCTCCCCGGCCACGCTCAGCCACTGCAGCCCTTCACCGAGCCTTCGCCACCCTCATCCATTGTAGGACTCTCAGGTCCTGTTCCCAATGCTCATTGAACATGGGTGATCAAAGCAGAAGGCACCTGTCCTGGGGAATGTGACCATCCCTCATAGCATCCACATAACACAAGTACCCACCACCCCGCCCACCCATAGGTGCTCGGGTGTGGGACCTCAGATCACTCTGAGGGCCTGTGGCTAGAACAGGGCGGGCGATTAGACTTCCCTCCAATGTTTACCGTTCCATCCCCCTGATGGCCACAGGGGGGCACTCATGCTCCACACCTGTGGCCATACTTCTGGGTGAGAAATGGGAAAAAACAACAACAACAGCAGCAACAACAACAAATGAGCTGGGGTTCTCACTCCCCCTGGGCGCCCTTGTTACCAGTGGCTGCGTCCAGGCTGTGAAAGCCACAGCCGGCCTCTGTCCTCTGGAGGGAGGAGCCACCAGATACCTTTGTCCGTTTCTGTGGTCCTTGCTGAGCACCTGTGTTCATGGCCAACCAGAGGGGGCTCAGAGGGCCGGTGGGGCTCTCCCTCGGGGCTGCTGGAACCCGTGGCCTTCACCCGGAGGCACGGGGCCCCCGGGGAGGCGCACAGCCCGCCAGCCAACCCATCTTGGAGCTGCCCTGCTGGGAAGCAGGTGCACGGTCGGACCCACAGTTGCCTGCTGGCGCTCAGCACGGGGTGTTTAGGGAGACTGTTACATGCGTGCATCCGCATCCTGCAGTCCCCTGACGTGCCCAGCCCCGGGGTGATGGGGGTCTCTGGCTCAGCAGGGATTAAACACATAAAACAGACAGCAGCAGAGCGAGCCAGGCTCTGGGGTGGCTGCTCAGGCGACAGCACTTCCCAGGGTGGGTGTGCGGAGCCGCCGTCCGTGGGGGGCCGTGGGTGGGCAGCGCAGGCTCTGAGCCCTTGGAGCCCTAGGATGCCTGGTGGGACTGTGGCACCGTTCTGTGTGGCTGTTTTAGGGATTCCTGAGATTTTAGAGGCTATTAGGTCTTGCTTGGAAAGGGGAAACTGAGGCAGAGTTTTAGCGGAGAGGGCACTTCTCCAGCTATGACCGCCGGGTGGTGGGTCAGGTTGCAGACTGACTCAGTGGCCCCAGGGCCTGTGGTTTGGACCACACTGGAGGACTGTGGCACCACACGGAGCCTCGCGGCCTCGCTCATGGCCTTCATTTGCTCAAGAACGCCGCTTGCCCACCGCGTGGCAGGAGAACTCATGAGTAACGTGGAACTTGGCCTGCGTGCCGCCGACGTCACTGCTGTGGGAGGCACAGACGGCTAATGGCTAACTTCTAATGCCGTGAGCAGTGTCGCTCGGCGGGGGGCAGGGTTCTGGGAAGAACGCAGCAGGGGTTTGGGGATGTGTGGGGGCTGCGAGGGAGGGAGGAGGCAATGGAGCAAAGCCCCCGGCACGTGGCTGGAACAGCAGGAGGGAGGCTACCTGCTCCTGCCCAGGGGAGAGGCAGGACCTGGCGGGACAGGGGCGGCGCACTGGGTCAGCGGCTGGCTGGGCGATGTGAGGACCCCGTGCTCTAAGGGGACGTGGGGACTGACGGCGCCCCTGTCCTTGCAGGACGGTGTGCACATTTCCTTGGGCAGACACACCCCTGCGAAGTGTGAGCGCGGATCCCACAGCCGACCTGGGCCCGGGAAACCGAGATGCGCCCCGCACTCCCCACCAGAGGGCGGCCTAAACCGTGCGGCAGTGCGGGAGTCCCAGAGACACACTCCCAGCGCGGAGAAGGGGGAAACCGCGGCAGACAGGGCTGTGTGCGCCAAAGGGCCCGGTCCCGTCCTTCAGCCTGGTGGGCTTCGGGGGGGGGAGGAGGTATCAAGCTCCCTCCCTGATCCATGTCGGGCGTCATGAAAGCAGGCGTGACGCCTCCCAGAGCTACGGACGGGCACCGTTCCCATCATGATGCAATCGAGGCTCCTGGCAGATGCAGAGATTTGCCAGATGGTTCAAGTGATTACATCCTGGATGGGCTGGGGGAGGGGGCTGGAGGCACCCTCCACTCAAGGGGTGCTGGCAGGTCAGAATCGGGGACCGGTGGGCGTGTATGTTTTGTGCTATGGTTTCACCCTGTCTTAGAGGCGTTCTTGGCTCTGCGGAGAGCGGAGACGGGACTGGGGGCAAGCTCACCTCCTGAGGGAGCAGGTGTGATGTTGACGGCCATCTCTCAGGTGCAAAGCACAAACCAGACATTGGAGTAGCCACTGGGCTGCGTCCATTTCCTTCCGTTCGTGGGGATGGAAATAACAAGGAGACGAAGAGCCTTGTAACCTCAGAGCTCGGAGGGTCACCCAGTGACCTGCCTTGTGCTCAGCCTGGGGCCTGCCAGCCTGAACTCCCTGGTGCTCGTCATCTCGGCACCTAAACGAGTGCCTTGCTGTTTCTGCATGCTGAACTTGGAGTGGTCCGTTGGAGCCACAGCTCCCGTCTGGTCCTGGACTCGGCTGGCCGGAGTGGACAGGCACCCACCACGACTCCAGTCCCATCGGGCACCGTGCTGCTCGGGGCACACCCGGAGTGGCTGCTTGCTGGGGTCTCGCTCATGCCAGCCGGGGCACCCAGGTGTCAGGGGGCTGCTGTTGGCCTGCACATTGCTTTCCTGCTGGGAACACGGCGTGACGCCCTGGCCTCCCCGGGCAGGCAGGCATGGCCAACGGCATGTGGGTGGAACGGCCGACCTGTACATCTTCCACATCAGCCGCTGTCCCCCGCGTCATGCACTTTGATTGCTGCACGCAGTGGGATGGGGACACCAGGTCTCTGGATCGCCACGCGAGGAAGCACGCATTGGGCTAATGGTGAACGAGAAGTAGACCTGTGTCCTGCGTCAGCGGCCAGTGCTATCGGATGTCCTGGTTTGGGCCTCTGGCTTTGTTTTACCTCAAACAGGCTTGCTTTTGGCTCTGGCGAAAGCCAGGCAAGGAGAATCAGCGGCGCAGGAGCTCTGACGGAAGCCGTGCCTGGCCCTTCTGCTCAGCGACTTGGGGTCTGTCCATGCGTTCAGCAATCAGAAGTTACTCTTGGAAGTCACCGCCCTCGTGGCTCTGCAAGTCACCGCCCTCGTGGCTCTGCTCTGCCCGCGCGCACTTTATGGCCCAGCGATGAGCAGGCCTGGCTGTTCGGAGTGTCGTAAATTCATCAGCAAGTTCACGGAGACCTTGCCAAGGGCGTGCCTCTTGGCCGTTGCCTCGCATCTCGCTGTGGGGAGGGGGGAGCTTGGCTGAGAACGAAGTACGCGTAAACATCTTCCCCCCACTGATAGCAAGTCCATTAGTCAGTCTCTTGGTGGCGAGCCGTAGACTGACACAGACTGTCTTGTGCAAAAAGGGAATATTTTGAAAAAATGTTGAGAGTTCACAGAATCGTCGGGGGTCTGGAGGGTCGGGCTTGGGAGAGAGAGCCAACCAGGCAGCTCGGGAAGGCTGAGCCCGAGGAACCAGCCCGAGCCCAGTGAGTGCAGTGCCTGCCGTTGCTTGGGATGCAAAAGCCTGGGAGGTGCCTTGCCCCCAGGGCTGGACCTGCACGTGGAGAGGTCTGGGGAATATCGTCCTTCTCAGGCTTTCGGGCAACCAGAGAGGGTGTTCTGTGTGTCCGAGTGGCAACGGTGAGTCAGGCATTCGCGAGTATAGTCCCAGTCCTGAGCGGCCCTTTAGCATAGACACTCTTGCCTCCATTTTGCAGAAGAGGAGACACGGTTCTCAGGCTGCGGACGGGGTTATTCAGCTAGTAAGGGGCAGAGCGGGGGTTCACACCCAAGTCTTGCCTCTTCCAAAGCCTGTGATCCCGTTCCACTTACCTTCGATGTGAGGGTCGCTGGGGGCCAGCCCTGGCTAGAAATAGGCTCTACTCTTCGCTGGGAGAACTTGGGAGAAACTCTACATTTTGGATCAAGATAATGCACGGGCAGTAAAACTGAGATGCAAGGCTCGGAAGTTAAATTTCCCCATGGAGAGGCAGTTTTGGGAAAAGCCAGAGCGGTTGGAGGGGCCGGGGAGGGAGGAGAAGGGAAAGGGGATAACCTGGACCCAAAGTGAGCTGCTATCATCATCAAATATTTCCCTAATTGCGAAAAAATTAAGGGACTGAGGGAATGCCAGGAAAATAAAGTACAAGTGTACTAGGCGTTGGCTTTTTTGGCAAAGCAAATTTTTCTGTAATCATTTTTAAAAGATATAAAAGGAATTGCCTCACACAATGACCCCTTAAGCCTGGCTTTCATCTGTTTCTGGAGAAACACTGTTGTTTCGAAGGGAGCCACATTAGCTGAAGGTGGCAAATTTGTCTATTAATTGCTTTCCATTATAAATCTAAGCAACATTTAACACCACAGGGGAATGCAAACTTATCAAGAAAGCTAACTGTAGAAATCTTCTTTTTCTGAGTTGCAAGCTCTGTTTTCCTCATTAAGAATGGATGTCTTCACATGTTCATAAAGCACGCTTTCTTTAGGGGGAAAGGAAGGGCAGAGGGAGAGAGAGAATCTTTTTTTTTTAAAGATTTTATTTATTTATTTGACAGAGAGAAACACAGCCAGAGAGGGAACACAAGCAGAGGGAGTGAGAGAGGGAGAAGCAGGCTTCCCGCCGAGCAGGGAGCCCGATGTGGGGCTCGATCCCGGGTCCCCGGGATCATGACCTGAGCTGAAGGCAGTCGCTTAACCAACTGAGCCACCCAGGCGCCCTGGGAGAGAGAGAATCTTAGGTGGATCCCAATGTGGGGCTCGATCTTGTGACCCTGAGATCATGACCTGAGCCGGAATTAAGAGCCAGACACTCAACTGACTGAGCCCCCCAGGTGCCCACTAGAGCACCATTTGTGTCTCTTAGGAAGATGCTGGGAGTGAGGCCTAAGGAGAGCCGAGACCCTTTGCAGGTGTGTATCTTATAAGGACCATCGGGGCAGAGACCGGCCGGCCTCCTCCGCCAGGCAGGGCCCAGCAATGCTCAGCACTGGAAAGAGTGATTACTCTTGAGGTTGGACTGGGGAGGGGGCAGGTGGCCATGCAGCTCCCTGCCTGAGGCATTGAGCCGTCTGTGATGATCTCTGGGCCAGGGGGTTTTATTTTCTCTGTCAAATCCCTTTGGTAAATTGGTCCATAGCGCTCCCTTCACAGAGCCGGGGACTGGTAGCCCTCGGGCCTTCTCTGCACGGCACACATCTTTTCAGAATATTCCAAGTATTGGCAGTGTTGGGCCATACAAAGGTTTTACACAAGATTTAGAATTTCCAGCTTCTCCAAAAGCAAAAAGAAAAACCCACAGAAACCAGCAGTCATGTCACATGGTGCCCTCACATCTGCCCTGTGGAAAGAACCATGTTCCCAGGAAGGCGTGTTGCCTCCTGAGCTCATCCTCCTGCGTTCTGCCCGTCCGGGGGCCAGCAGCATACGCGGCCGGTCCCCCACCTTCCCGGCAACGTGTGTGAGCTCAGACTCTGCCACTCGTCATTTTAGACATTCTGGGCTGTGCAGATTGGGAAATCATGGTGGTTTTAATTCGTATTTCCTTATGACTAATGATGTTACTCAGTCGTTGGTGTGCTCATTGGCTGTTGGCACCTCTTCTTTTCGGAAGCGTCAGTGTCCCAGAAGTGGCTCTCTACCCCGGATTCTGTAGCTCCTTCCCGCCCCCTCTGGAACCAGCTCACACACCCGACCTGGGGACGCCCTCGCTGGGCAGCCCCTGATCCGTAGAGGACTGACTCCCAGGACCCAACCGACGCCGGAGAGCAAGAGGTCGCGTGTTGGTCTGGGCCCTGCAGGTCAGCCTCCTTTTCCTCAGAGCACAAGACACACTCATGGGAGCTGTGCGGCGATTGCTGGCCGGGAGGCAGAGCCCCCCTTAGGGATCGCCCGGCACAGGGAGCAGGTATGCCCGGGGCGAGGCTCGGGGAGCGGCGGAAGCCGCTACCCCACGTGCTGGGGCTCACTCACCGAGGCATGCCCCCCAGAACTCTCATGTGTGAGGCAGGTCCAGCCCCCGCTCATGCATCACGACCCCCCCGTAACCAACTGAGAGCAGGGAGAGGCGCCCGTAGCTGGGCCTGCCCAACGCAGCCCTCTGGCTCGCTGTCCTTGCCGCCCCAGGTGGGGGTCCCCTGGTGTGCTCATTGGCATCCATCCCGCACCCCGAGCAACGATGCAGCACCCTTGAAACACGTTTCTGACGGATGGCTAGTTCCCACGAGGGCCCGAGTGCACAGTACAAAGTAGGGACTTGTGGTTTTCCAAACACACACCCGTTTCTGAATAAAGAAGGCAGACGCGGAGCAGGGCAGCTGATGTTTCCCCCAAACAAGCAGTCATTCATCTGAAGAACCTCATGCTAAATATAGACACAGAGCGAGGTCAGGAGCTTTCGAACATGTGGCATTCTTTCATCTGCTATTTTCAAGTCTTCCAATTGGTAGAGCATGGTCTTTGTTTTCTGCATGTCAGCCGAAGCAAGAGACACGTCTGGTTTGAGTGGCTTGGGGGGAGAGGCTGTCTCTGCCATTCATCTTAAATTCTTTTTTTTTTTTTTTAAAGATTTTATTTATTTGACAGAGAGAAACACAGCCAGAGAGGGAACACAAGCAAGGGGAGTGAGAGAGGGAGAAGCAGACTTCCTGCTGAGCAGGGAGCCTGACGTGGGACTCGATCCCGGGTCTACGGCATCATGACCCGAGCCGAAGACAGTCGCTCAACCAACTGAGCCACCCAGGCGCCCCAAATTCTTGAATGTTATAAGGCAGAATTATGTATATATGGAAAAATAAAGCAGCGTGTAACAGCCGGTTTCTTTTTGTTAAGATTTATTTATTTATTTGAGAGAGAGAGAAAAAGAGAGAGAACAGAGGGACGGAGAAGCAGACTCCCTGCTAAGCCAGGAGCCTGACGTGGGGACTCGACCCCAGGACCCACGTGAAAGGCAAATGCTTAACTGACTGAAGTACCCAGGTGCCCGTAATAGTGGATTTCTTAAAATGAAGCCCTACTACGTGCTCCAGACAAGATCATAATTGACCTAAGTCACGTGTGGGACCCACGCTTCTTATAAATATGCAAAATGTTACATAAAAAGGCCCCCAAGTTCCTGCCCCCTCCTCTGTTTCCAGAGGCGTATTCTCTCCGCGTATCCTTCCAGATCTTTCCTGTGCCTCTACATACCCTCCTGTGTACCCGGAGAGAAAGTGTGTGCTTCTGTATGTGTTTTACACAGATGGGGTCAGATTCCAGCGGTTCTGTAACTTGTTTATTTTCCTGCGGCTTATCTTGGAGAGTCTCCGTGTGAGCACCTGAAGACAGTAGTCATTCTTTCAGCTGCTGCACCATCGTGCAGAACAAGAATGTTTATTCCCCCAATTCTAAAGAAGTTGGGGGGTGTTCTGAAGCCTCTTAAAATTTATACAGTTTGATGACTTTCTTCTGTTACTGGGGAAGAAGTGATCTTGGATTTCTATTTTTTTTTAAAGATTTTATTTATTTATTTGTCAGAGAGAAACACAGCCAGAGAGGGAACACAAGCAGGGGGAGTGAGAGAGGGAGAAGCAGGCTTCCCACCGAGCAGGGAGCCCAATGTGGGGCTCGATCCTAGGTCTCCAGGATCATGACCTGAGCCGAAAGCAGTTGCTTAAGCAACTGAGTCACCCAGGAGCCACCGATCTTGGATTTCTTTACATTTCCTAAAATCCCTATCATTTTGAGGATTTCCCCCCTAAGTATCTATAACAAGCCAGGGTTCATTGTAGTAGGAGTCTCCCCTGTGAGGTGCCCTCTTTCTCCTTTATATTCATTTGTATCCATTAATTAGGCTCTCTCTCCCGTTCCTTGATAACTGAGATTTAAGTGGTCATGATTTCTGTGCGGCGTTTATTGGAAACTAGTCTGAAGATATAGTGACAGTGAGTCAGAGGAGCCCATGTCTGGAGCTGCTGATAGCTTCCTACATCTTTCCAGCACGAGCACAGGGGCTAAGAATAAGACTGGCGTGGGGAGGGCGAAGCTGCAGGACAGGACCTCATGCCAGTTCACGTGAACTTCTAGATACAGCTGTGCCTGAAGCCAGAATTCACCATTGGCATTCTCCTCCACAGGATCAGTAATACATTTTCCATTTGCTGCCATCAAATGGGTTGGCAACAGATACAGCCCTCCCTGACTGAGCTCCAGTGTCAGATTTTGTCACTATCTTGGTATGTTTTTTTTTTTCTGGTTTCAGAGTCCTCCACAAAGTTGTTTTTCTCCTTGATACCATGTGCCTCTTCACTGTTTAATTCAACCTTGCAAAAGACCAAATTGCCAACCATATATACAATTTAAATCATTAGTTGTTTGGCTGTGTAATTGTTACTATGTATACTTGTGTATTAGTTCATGTTTGGCTTAGGTAACACAGGGCAAAAAAAAATTTAGCAAGAATTCTTTTCTATGCAATGATGGCATAACCTATCTGGCAACACATTTTATAGTTATCTTAACTCAAGTGTGCTGGGAAAGTAACATATGGAGAAGTTTTGTTGGATCCTCATTACATTTATGTTTTCTTGGATTCGTCATCCTTGAGTTCCTGCCAAAGTTTATATCTAATTGCCTCTGCATCATATTTTCCCCCTCCAATAGAAAAAAGGTGTGTCCTGTAAATTGTTATAAACACTTTCTCCATGCAGCAATTTTGTTTTCTTGTTCTACATGGACTCACAAATTTAAAATTCTTCGTAAGGCGTCTCAGACTTTATTTCAGGCAGAGCAAAGTGTGGATGGTACTATTTCTCTCCTAATGAGAGTATGCTGGGCATATCGGCCCACTGTCCCCATGCTTTATTATTGTGGCAGACCAGAGGGGCCACTGGGAAAGGCTCAAGCAGGGATGGAATATGAAGGGTTTTTCCTATTAAACAAAGAAGATTCTCTTGCAAGGAAAATGCCATGAGACTGGGAAGGGTTCCAGAGCCCTTGAATCTTCACACACAAAATCACTGTAAAAACCTAAAAATAATCCCTTCAGTGGTGCCTGTGAACGTGAGCCATGTGTCTGAGATGAGTGAACAAGAAAGAGGAGAAAGAAAGGCACTAGTAGACTAGAATAGCAAGGAAGAGTAGCCTTTAAACATGTACAATTCTTTTTGCAAAATATTTTTCTTTTGGGATATTAGGACATAGAGCAGCTGTTCAATATGGTAGTTGCGAGTGTGACTTCTGGTGTGACCCTTTACTCGACTCAGAAATTGTGTGACCGTGGGAACTTACATCACCTCTCTGGGCTTCACTTCCTCATCTGCAAAGCAGATGACAAATTGCACATATCCCAATAGGATCATTATGGGGATTTAATGAATTACTGTAGGTAGGCATTTCGAGCAAGGTCTGCACATGGTTGCTGTGCTATAAGTGTCACTATGAGGATGACAATGAAGATGATGGTGATGATGATGGTGATGTTGTCAGTGAAGATGGTGATGAAGGTGATGCTCATGATGATGGTGATGGTGATGATGAAGGTGATGTCTGTGATGATGACCATGACGATGATGGTGGTGATGGTGATGATGAACATGATGTCCATGACGATGACCATGACGATGACATTGGTAATGATGATGATTATGGTGATGTCCATGATGATGACCATAACGATGATGGTGGTGATGGTGATGTCCATGATGATGACCATGACAATGATGGTGGTGATGGTGATGATGGTGATGTCCATGATGATGATGATGGTGATGTCCATGATAATGATCATGACGGTTATGGTGATGATGATGATGAAGGTGATGTCCATGATGACGATGATGGTGGTGATGGAGATGATGAAGGTGATGTCTATGATGATGACCATGGCGATGATGGTGGTGATGATGATGATGATGGTGATGTCTGTGATGATGACCATGGCGATGATGGTGGTGATGGTGATGATGAAGGTGATGTCTATGATGATGACCATGACGATGATGGTGGTGAAGATGATGATGGTGATTTGATATCTGTGATGATGAGGATGATGAAGGTGATGTTATGATAATGAAGACCATAGTGTTTTAAGAGGGCTATGAAGCCATCTTACCTCCTTCTACTAGGATGTGGCATCACCTGGTACAGCCTGATTGAGGAACTCCTCATTATGAGGAGACAAAATGTCTAGGACCAAACTAAAAATATGTTTGTAGTAAAAATCTCCAGAAAGGTCATGATTTCGGATATATCTTGTCCTCTTTCAGAATTTGAAAACTCCATTACCTTGCTGCCTCTTCCATGTGCTCAGAAGTCTTGGATTCTGCATAACTTTGTATATTCCATTCAGCAGCTGCACAGATTCAAGGCTGTTTTCCTACTCAAAGGAAAACAACACTGGGTGTAGACATCGTCCCTACTTTTGGAGCAGGGCCCCAGGCAAGGGTTCGCCCTCCCCCTTATGTCATGGCTGTGCCGGGGGGGGGGGGTGAAGGTGTCTGAAGATGTTCGAGTCTGTGCGGTAAATGTCAATCTGCTCTGTTCATTTATAATCAGTGGTTTATTTCTTCCTCACACAATACCCTTCTGAGTGCTTTGCACTCCAAATAAGTGTTTCATTCTGATCTTGCAAATGATTTTGGAATAATTTCCCTGACATTGTCAGTGTATACATTGGGAAAATTTTGCCCTAGGACGTGCCCCAGTTCTCAAGTGAATTTTGGCCAATGCACCATCCTCCACCACAGGCTATAATTTGTAACCTGAGCCAAATGATTTTAGAGAACTATACTTTTCAGTAGCTTAGTATCATTAATTTAAATAGAGTAGAAATGCTATTTTTTCCTACGTTTATAATTATTACTTGGCGAACTCTTTGCCAGATCATCTGTGAGTACGTGTATGAGGGAAATAAAAGCAGGCATTTCCTGCCATTATAGGCATAATTTGATAAAGGCACAGAAAAAGAACGGGTCACGTTAATGATACTCATGCAACAAGCATATTAGCTTTAATAATAGTAATTGGCTAGTTTAGAGTAACCTATAAGATTACATTCAGGATTCAAGAAATACAATTTTTTAAAGAAAATATTTATTTATTTATTTGAGAGAGAGAGAGAGAGAGAGAGAGCGAGAGCAGAGCGAGCATGAGTGGGGGGAGGGGCAGAGGGAGAAGCAGACTCCCCGCTGAGTGAGGAGCCTGAAGCAGGGCTTGATTCCAGGACCCTGAGATCGTGACTGGAGCCAAAAGCAAGAGTCAGGCGCTTAACTGACTGAGCCACCCAGCTGCCCAGGAAATGTGATCTTAAATTGCTGCATAAATGGTGTGTTTCTATTTAGTGACGTGAAACAACTCGTAATTGCATTAAGGGTGAGAGAAATAGATTCAGGGTGTAAAAACTGCATTTCCCACAATTCTGCACATTCTGAGTTAGGCAATTTCTTAAGGGTGGTTAAGAGACCGCCAACATTTAGGGTCTAGGAAATAAAAAGTAATTTGGATGAAGACACGTTAGCTACGTAGGTATCTTAGCTCGGTGACTCAGATGATCCTATCTGCGGCAAACACGAAGATATGAGATAATTAGCATGAGTCATTGTTGGGCGTGTGTGTCCCACAGCCCCTTTTCCCTCCAAGGCCAGGGCCCTGAGCACTATTTCACCGGCCCCCCATCTCTGTACCTACATTGACATGTACACCGTGGGGGGGCTTTGGTCCTCAAAACCATTCCCCCAACACAAAACGAAATCAGCAAAATCCTTCGTTGGAACATGTTTTTAATTCCTTGTCTGACGAGAGGCGTGTCAGACCCATTAGACAGTCAAGGGCACCAGCACATTGTTTTAGAAATAGTGTGATATGAGCTAACCCATCTTCTCTGGAATTCTCAGTGGGCTGTAAGGCTTCATAGGAAATGGGGCCAGGCGGGAATGAAACCGAACAGCTGGGAGTTCGTTAAACTCTCCTCTTCTCTCCCAGGATTTACTAAACATTTTAGGACCAGGAACACATAGAGATCTCTGAGCTTTATTACCAACAGAATTCCAAGAGAAATTGTCTTTTTTTTTTTGGAAAATGTAACTATAGATTATCCTTTTTGTAGTAAAGTGAGAGGTAAAACAAAACAAAACAAAACAAAAAACAACCAACCCACCCTGATGAGATTTCTGCCGGCTCGAAAAGGAGAATTTTAATAAGTTTCATCTCCCTCCTGCTTTGTCATATCCTCTTGCGAAAATAACATTTAATTTATCGAATTCCAAGTGATTTCATTAAAGAACAGACTTTAGTTGGGGTGTGAGTGCTCAGAAGTTGATATTGAGGCTAACTGGGCTCTTAGGTCGCAGAGGAAAAGGTAAAAGGGAAGGACGTTTTATTCTGGAAGGATTCATGATAGCTAAGCAAGAAAGAGAAACAGAGAGGCACTTCCTGTTTGTTTTTTTGAAAAGTTACTTTTAAGGAATCGACTGTGGTGTCAGCTGCATCTTCGCCTCTTCTCTTCCAGCTCAGTTGGCAGGGGAGGTGCATTCCTCGGGCTCTTAGCAAAGCACCACATTGAAAACAAATAAATATGGGTGAGCCCGGCAGCAGGAAAGGAGGGAGATGTCTGCAGGGCAGTGAAAGTTTCTTTTGTTGAGGGTCCCCGCTGCTGGGACCCAGGCAGGGACCCCACGGGGCCGCTCCACCCAAGGAGAGACACAAACACACTTGAGAGAGCGAGCGAGAAGTGGGTATTTCCACCCCTTTCAAAGTCCAAACCCAGAACGCAACGAGGACATGTTCAGTTATGCAAGTGGTTTCTGAAGTGGTTCTCGTGGGCCATGTGTGAGTTCTCAAGAGCCTCACCAGCCCACGGCGTGGAAATCTGTCACTCAACCGTGAGATGCGAGACCTCGCGGAGCCCCCGCGGTCCCCGTGCCCCTTCCTGCGCCTCAGTGTACAGCTGCTGCTGGGTCGCAGGGGTAAGCCTGTCCCCAGAAGGGCTCCCACTCGGTCAGCCATCTCACAGCGCCCAGTGAGCCTTCCCTTGTCCAGGCCACTCCTGAGGGCCCCCGACAGGGCAGCAGGGCAAAGATGGGCTCCGTCGGCCCTCAGTGATCGCCTTCTCAGACCCACGTGGGCCTGGCAGGGAAGGGCCCCCTGGGAGGCTGGGGGTCTACTGAATTCCGGGCTGCTGGTGGCTTCACCGCCGCCTTCTGCTTGCACCAGCCTGTTCCTTTTCAGATTCATTCTTGTTCCGTCGTATGAGCATCTACTGGCTTACTCAGACCAAACACTCAGATCCTCTCCTGGGCCTCATTCAGTCCGCATTATATCCCCGCCACTCTGTTTCCGAAAGCACACCTCAGATCATCCTGCTTCCTGCATGCCACCCCCGCCCCAACCAGCCCCCCTGGCCCAGGCCTCCATGACCTCTTTGTGGGATGTCTCCACCAGCAGTCCTCTCTGTCACCCTGGCCCAGGCCGCCATGACCTTTTGGTTGGATATCGCCACACCGTCCAACCCCCCTGGCCTGAGCTGCCACGATCTCTTGACTGGATGTCTCCAAGAAGCTTCTAAACCGCACTTTCTGTGTCCCGTGGTCCTCTGCCTCCAACAGTCTAGCACCCATAGAGCAGCCCCAGCAGTCTTCCACAAACATAAATTAACCAAGGGCCCTTGAAACCTTCCAGTGGCTTCCATTCCACATTCAGCCCAGTCCTGCCCCTTTCCCGGTCCCTGCTTCCAACCCCCTTTGCTTACCCTGTTGTGGCCATATCGGTTTTTGTAATTCTCATCAACACCAGGCTCGTGTTTGCCTTACGGGGTCGGGCATTCTCCGTGTGGCTTTAGTCTCCCTTCAGTTGCCTGGGTCTGTCCACCCATCAGCTCCCCGCTCCTTCCCACCTGTTCAGCGAGGGTCTTCCTCCCTGACCGCCAGCTGCAGCCACATCTCTCCGTGCCACCCCCCAGTCAGGAACACCAGACGGCATTTTATTTTATTTTATTTTATTAAAAGATTTTATTTATTTATTGGACAGAGAGAGAGATCACAAGCAGGCAGAGAGGCCGGCAGAGAGAGGAGGAAGCAGGCTCCCCGCTGAGCAGAGAGCCCGATGTGGGCCTCGATCCCAGGACCCTGAGATCATGACCTGAGCCACAGGCAGAGGCTTTAACCCACTGAGCCACCCAGGCGCCCCCAAATGGCATTGTAGTCTAGTCTATTTAGAGCATCATCCATGCTTTCACATTCCTACTGTTTGTGTACTTGTCTGTTTCTCTCCCCCGCCCCCCTCACTGGAATAGAAGTCCCTTGAGAGCAGACACTGGTTTTTCTCGTTGGCGACTCTCTAGTGGTTGGAAGAGTATCTAGGGATACAGTAGACACTCCATAAATATTTAATAAGAAACAAATTCTGTGAGAGAGAGTGGGGCTGGAGTGCGGGGGCTCTGCCCTGTTGGTGGGTTGACGGGCGTGTGGGCAGCCTGGGCACGGGCTGCTGTGGCCGGGCCGTCGTGGGTTCCTGGGAGGCCGTGTCTGTAAGAAGGAAGGCAGGTGTGGAGTTCTGTCTCCTAACTTCTCAGCGCCCACAATCACATGAGCCAATTCTCTCTCTCTCTCTGGAGAACCCTAATACCCTTCCCGCCCTCCCTCATCCCACAAATATGTACGAAGCCTGAACTTGATTCCATACGAGTTGATAGGATGTGGCCTTCATGTTCTGGGAACTGATAATCTAATAAGAGAATGAAGATACGGAACAACACTCAGAATTCGAGCGGAATTTCAGGCAGGCCACGGATGGGCGCGACAGCCTGGGTGCTCAGAAGGGGAGGCCGGGAAGCCGCTGGGTAAGGGCGCTGTCTCAGCAGCCAGGCTGCCTAGACCCAATCACCTCTTTTGATTCCTTGTGTCATGTTTGGCAAGTGATCTAATGGTCTGTGATTCTCTTTCCTTGCTTAAAAATTAGAGTAACAGGGGCGCCTGGGTGGCTCAGTTGGTTAAGCGACTGCCTTCGGCTCAGGTCATGATCCCGGAGACCCGGGATCGAGTCCCACATCGGGCTTCCTGCTCGGCGGGAAGCCTGCTTCTCCCTCTCTCACTCCCCCTGCTTATGTACCCTCTCTGGCTGTGTTTCTCTCTGTCAAATAAATAAAATCTTTAAAAAAAAAATTAGAGTAACAATTAGTACCTACCTCATAGGGTTATTGGAAACACTAGGCAAAACACTGCAAATAAGATACTTAAAACAGCACCTTCATATTAGGGCTCAGTATATGGGATGGAAGACAGACATTGGCAGCATTTAGGTTTCAGACAGAGGCGGGCAAGGGAGTCCCTGCGGTGTTGTTGTGTGAGCAGAGGGAACAGGAGGGCCAAAGGGGGCTGGCTGGCAGCCTCCAAGACCCTCAGCTGGGAAAACCAGAGGGGGAAGGGGACAGTCATTCTGGGAAGCTCTGTGGGGCCACAGCGGGGAGGGATGTATTAGTAAATAGTCTCTCTGGTGAGTAATTCCATGTCACCGAGGACTTTGAAGCTGAGAAATTGCTGAGATGCCTTACTTTCTGCGAGAACTTTGCTGCTCAGAGAGTTTGGGTGACATATAATGACTTGGAGAAACTTATTTCTTTCCTTTTGCTCGATTTGGGTTTATTTTGCTTTTTATTTTCTAGTTCCTTCATGTGGAAGCTCACAGGATTGATCTGGGGCTGTGAATTCCCCTCTCCAGGGACACCCCACCAATTCTGAGAGTTCGGATTTTCATTTTCACCCAGTTGAAAGTATTTTCTTGTTTTCATTGAGCATCGCTCTTTTACCTGTGGATCGGTTGGGGAGTGTTGTTTAATTTCTGAGTAGCTGGAAATTTACCTGTTATTTTTCTGTGAATGATTTCTGGTTCAATTTCATTACATCCAGAGAGCATACCTGGTCTGACTTCACTTATCTGCATTAATTGGGATTTACTTTATGGCCTAGGAGATTGTCTTTCTTGGTGAATGTCTCATGTGCTCTTGTGTGTTCTGCTGTTGTTGGGTGGAGTGTCCCATAAATGGCAATTACATCCAGATGGTCCATCGTGTTGCTCATTTCTTTTAAACCCCTTGCTGATTTTCTGTCTCCTCATCTTATCTGTGGCCGGGAGAGGAGTGCTGATGTCTCCCATCACAATTCTGGGTCTATTTCTCCTTTTAATTCTGCGAGGCTTTCTTTAATGTGTTTTGAAGCTCTGCAGTCAGGTGCACACACATTTAGGTTTTTTTTTTTTAATTTTATTTATGTATTTGAGAGAGAGAGAGAAAGAGAGTCAGAGAGAGACAGAGCACACAAGCAAGGGGAGGGGCAGAGGGAGAAGCAGGTTCCTCGCTGAGCAGGGAGCCCGATGTGGGACTCTGTCCCAGGACCCCGGGATCATGACCTGAGCAGAAGGCAGACGCTTAACGACTGAGCCACCCAGGCGCCCCCACATTTAGTATTCTTATGTCTTCTTGTTGAATTGGCTCTTTTTTTTTTTTTTTTTTTTTTAAAGATTTTATTTATTTGACAGAGAGAGACACAGCCAGAGAGGGAACACAAGCAGGGGGAGTGAGAGAGGGAGAAGCAGGCTTCCTGCCGAGCAGGGAGCCCGATGTGGGACTCGATCCCGGGTCTCCGGGATCATGACCTGAGCCGAAGGCAGTTGCTTAACCAAATGAGCCACCCAGGCGCCCCGTTGAATTGGCTCTTTTATGTGTGTATGATTCCTCTTTGTCTTTGCTAATTTCTTTGTTCTGATGTCTGTCTTGTCTGATATTAATCCAACCCATCTAGCTGTTTTCTTTTGGATTTGTGCTTGCATATGTTTTTCCACTCTCTTTTCACTGACCTGATTCATTACGTTTGGAGTCTCTGGCCATCACGTACATCATATGCCTCTTTGTTATCAGTAGGTTTGGATTTAGGTCTGCCATTTTACATGCATATTTTTTTGTTGTTTTCTTTTTTGTTTCTCTGGTTTCCTCTTTCCTGACTTCTTTTGGTTTATTAGAGTATATTTTAGCATTTAATTTTAGTTATTATTTTGGTTTGACTGTATCTCTTTGTATAACATTTTAATGGTTGCTGTAGGGATTACAGGGCACATCCTCCACTTTCCACGGTCTAATTAGAATCATATTTTACAACTTCAATTTGAATATAGAAATCTTGTCCCGAGGGGTGCCTAGGCGGCTCGGATGGTTAAGCGTCTGCCTCCCACTCAGGTCATGATCTCAGGGTTTGGGGATGGTGCCCCCTGCCCATTGGGCTCCCTGCTCAGCAGGGAGTCTGCCTCTCCCTCTGCGTCTCTCAGCTGGTCTCATTAGTGTATGCTGTCTCTGAAATAAAGATATACAATCTTCAAAAAACCAGAAATCTTGTCTCTCCACGGGTCTCAGTAGGTGCTGTTGACTTGCGTGTTCTGTGTGTAGACATTAAAGGCTCCACAGCCATGTTTTTGTTTTTGTATTTGTTTTCAGCTGTCAAAGATGCTTGAACATTTTGAAGGGCAGAACAGTATGCTATATTTACCCACATATCTACTGTTTCTCTTGCTCTCTCTCCATTTCTTGAGAATGGACCCCAAGGAAGGTGAGTGAGGCCTTTGATACAGGAATGAACTTCCTGGTGTGCTTGACGGAGTCCTGAATGCAGTCCTGCTATCCTTGGGACTTTTCACAGCTTGGGTAAATGCACACCATTTTATCCCTGTTCTTTTTTTTCCTTTTTTTTTTAAGATTTAATATATTTATTTGAGAGAGAGAGAGAGAGAGTGAGCGTGCCCAAGCAGGGAGAGTGGATGAGGGAGAAGCAGATTCCCTGTTGAGCAGGGAGCCCAATGCAGGATTCCATACCAGGACCCCGAGATCATGACTTGAGCCAAAGGCAGACACTTAACCGAATGAACCACTCAGGCATCCCTCCCATGTTCATTAAGCCTGTTTTGAGTTGGACTTTCTATCATCTGCTACAGAAAGCACCCTGATTGACACAGTCTTAGAAGATGAGGTTTTAGGAAGGGTATTATGATAGTTGGTTATAGTTGGAGTTATTCTAGGCTAATCAGTGATAAGACTGTGATGAAATTCAACTGGGTTTCAAATCCAAATACCTGTCTTTTTAATTTCTGGTTTAGTGCCATTGGTATGGTCTTTAGGAAATCCAGGATTTGATTATTTTTTTGGTCCAGACCCTCCCAGGAATGAGTCTCTTGAAATGCAGCTCCATCTTTGGAGGTTTCTATGGAGCTTGGCATTGTTGTTCGCAGAGACAGTGAGTAAAGAATTAATTGCTGGTTTTGCTACAGTGATTCAGTGTGATCTTCTAAAAGGTGCGAGATAATTGATTGTCTTTCTCTCTGCAGATGATTTCATTCCTAAATGGCAGACTATATTGTTTGCTGGATGATGTGCTAATTGCTCATATGATGATGGTCGTAGTAATGACAGATGATGATCAGTCAGTGCCTCACTGTCTCTTGAGATCCCTTCTGTTAATGAAAATGGACTTGTTGGTAGGTATCCCATGACTGTTTAAACAGCTGAGTCTAGAGACAAAGCAGAAAACTCACTCTGGATTGAGAAATTATCTAAGATGAATAGTCAAGATGAGACCCAAATCAGCATGTGAACTCTATCAGAGATCATTTTCAAGGGCAAGTAACTGAAAGTACACACCAGTGGTTCAGCCTACAGGATGTTTCTTTTTGTTGTGTGTTTTGCTTTTGGTTTGTTATTGTTTTCTGAGAGGGAAGGAGGGACAAAGGAAGAGGGAGAGAGAGAATCCCAGGGAGACTCTACTGAGCATGGAGCTGACACGAGGCTCGATCTCACAACTTTGAGATCATGACCTGATCCAAAATCAAGAGTCGGACGCTTAACCAACTGAGTCACCCAGGTGTCCAGAGTATCTTTTTTTCTTGTGTGAGGATACCCAGTTGTTGCAATCCATGCATTGAAAAGACTATCCTTTCTCCATCCTGATCCCTGGCCCTTCTGTTGGAGATCAGGGAGCAGTGTCGTTATGGGTCTGTTTCTGCATTCTCTCTTCTGTTTCGTCTATACCGTGTGTATAACTTCTTGTTGGTATCACTTTCTGTGAGGACAGCACCTCGATAGGAAGTCTTGAAATCAGGATGAAAGTGTTCCAGCTTCGTACATATTTTTCAAAATAGCTTGAAAACTATTCTAGTTTCTTTGCCTTTCCAGATAAATTTTAGAGTTAGTTTGTTGATTTCTATTAAAAAAATCCTGGTGGGATTTTGATTGGGATTTGGGTGGGATTATTTGGGAGGGATTGACTCAGTCATCCAACCCAAGGATACAGATCTTTTCCATGTATTTAGATGCTTTTTGCACATACTTTGTTAGATGTATGCTATTTCATTTGGGTACTATTACAGATTATCTTTTCCGTATTTTAATTTTCAATCATGCATTATTAGCATTCAAATCCAGTAAATTTTTATGTTGACCATATTACTTGTGTGATGTTACTAAGCTCACATCTTTGTTCTAGTAATTTATATACTATTGAGTTCATCCACTTAACCTGTACCACTCAGCGTTTTTTAGTTAATTAACTGAACCATGTAATCATTACCACAATCTTATTTTAGAACATCTCATCACCTCAGATCCAGATATCTTTCTTTCATTTGGATTTCTAATTCTATTATGATTAGAGAACATACTTTTGTTGAGGCTTTTTTATGATCAGAATATAGTCTATTTTGGTGAATGTGTTATGTGCACTTAAAAAGAATGTCATTTCTCTGTAGTTGAGTGTTTTGTAAACATCATTAAGCCAATTAGGTCAATAATGTTGGTCAGCTCTTCCACAGCCTTAGTGATTTTCTGTCTACTTATTTTATTGATTATTGAGAGAGGAATCTCTGAATATAGCCATGGGCTTGTCTGTTTTTCCTTTCAATTATAGTTGGTTTTGTTCTGTGTATTTTGTATTTCTTCAGTTAGATATATATGTATCGTTGCTGAACTCATCCCATGGTCCTTACATACTGATCCTCTTTCTCCCTGAAAATGACTCCTGTTCTGAAGTTTACTCTATCTGATAACATGACAATCCCAGTATTTTATTTTGTGCTTGTGAGATGCATTTGTCCTGTCTACTTTCACTTTCAAGCTAACTAGGTATTTATATTTAAGATTCACCATATATACTTGGATCTTTCTCTTTTATCCAGTCTGAGAATCTCTGTTATTTGGTATGTTCAGATCAATCATCTAAATTCAGTACAGTGATATTGATATGATTAGTATTAAATCTCTTCTTGCCAATTATATTCTATTTGTTTTATCTGGGTTTTTTGGGTCCTCCTTTTATCCTTTTTTGCTGCTTTTAAATTAATTCAGAATTTGTTATGATTCCATTTTATGCTTTATTAGTAGTTTATTATTTGTAGCTGTATAACATTTTTCCCCCAGTGGTTGCCCTAAGGTTTACTAAATGGTTTTCCAGTGGCTAGCATAAGATTGATCTCTTTAAATAATCACATACTACATTCCGTAATCGTGGACGGCTTCATGGATGGAGCACGTATGTACATGCCTCACCACCGGAACTCCCACCTTCTCTCTCCTGGCCTTTGTGATTTTTTCCCTACACTTTATGTTCACATATGTTATCAACCCAGAGCACCTTCTATTTTTCTCCTTTAGATGTTTTCATTTTACAGCAATCAAAAATAAGAGAATGTGTCTTTCCTACTCATATATCAACTGTAATCCTTTCTGGAGATCTTCATTTCTTCTTGTAGATCCAGGTTTGTCTAGAGTCCTGTCGTTCTGTCTAAGGAATTCCTCTGCTGGTAAGGGTTCTCCCTGCTTGTGTTCATCTAAAAAATGTTTATTTCTTTTCCATTTTTTATTGAGATATAATTAGCATACCATAAAATTCACTTTTTTAAAGTGTAAAATTCAGCTCGCTTTGGCAGCACGTGTATTAAAATGTAAAATTTGGTGATTTTAAAATTCAGATGGAAAATTCAGTATTCATAAAATTTAGTGATATTTCGTATATTCACAATATTGAGCATATTCACAGGTATAGTCATAAGTGCATTCACAAATGTATTCACAAGTCTTTTCATCAGTGTATTCACGAGTACAATCAAAAGCGTATTCATGAGTGTAGTAACAGGTATACTCACAAATGTATTCACGAGCGTATTCACAAGTATACTCATAAGTGTACTCACAAGCGTACTCACAAGTGTACTCATAAGTGTGCTCACGAGCGTACTCACAAGTGTACTCATAAGTGTACTCACGAGCGTACTCACAAGTGTACTCATAAGTGTGCTCACGAGCGTACTCACAAGTGTACTCATAAGTGTGCTCACGAGCGTACTCACAAGTATACTCACAAGTGTACTCACAAGCGTACTCACAAGTGTACTCACGAGCGTCACAAGTATACTCACAAGTGTGCTCATGAGCGTACTCACAAGTATACTCACAAGTGTACTCACGAGCGTATTCACAAGTGTACTCATACGTGTACTCACGAGCATACTCACAAGTGTGCTCACAAGCGTACTCACAAGTATACTCACAAGGGTACTCATGAGCGTTTTCACAAGTATACTCACAAGTGTGCTCACAAGCGTACTCACAAGTGTACTCACGAGCGTATTCACAAGTGTACTCATACGTGTACTCACGAGCATACTCACAAGTGTACTCACAAGCGTACTCACAAGTATACTCACAAGGGTACTCATGAGCGTTTTCACAAGTATACTCACAAGTGTACTCACAAGCGTACTCACGAGCATATTCACAAGTGTACTCACAAGTATACTCACAAGTGTACTCACAAGCGTACTCACAAGTATACTCACAAGCGTACTCACGAGCGTATTCACAAGTGTACTCATGAGCATATTCACAAGTGTGCTCACAAGTGTACTCACAAGCGTACTCACAAGGGTACTCACGAGTATATTCCCAAGTACAACCATCAGCACTATCTGATTTCAGAACATTTTCATCCTCCCCTCCCTGATGAAATTCTGTACCCCAGGGAGTCACTCCTCGCCCCCCCATTCCATGCCCTGCCCTTCACTCTGAAAAATGTTAGCACATGTCGATACAGACAGAGGTGTAGCTAGAGATCGCCTACAGATCCAGCTGGAGATCCAGTTGCTGGAGACACAGCTCTGGGCAGCCAGCCCCTGCCCGCAGTCCCCATACCCCACATATCAGGTACTTCAGGTACTTCCCTGCGTCGTCCTTTGGCTCCTGTGGTCTCTGACATGAAGCCAACTGTCACTCTCATCTCTGCTCCTCTCCTTTCCCTCCTCTGCCTGCACCGTCTCTTTTATGTCTGATTTCTCTAAGTTTGGTGGTCACGTGTTGGGGCTGTGTGTGGGGTGGGAGGCGTCTGTCCGGCTTGGGACAGGCTGAGCTTCTTGGGTCTGTAACTGAGCGTATTTAGCTATTTCTGCACGTTCTTGGCCATTTTCTCTTCGAACATTGTTTTGGTCTCCTTTTCACACTTCTATTTCTGGATTTCCATCATAAAAGTGTTAGATTATTTGATGTTATGACATTGCTTCTCCATGCTGTTTTTAAAAAATTATTCTTTTCATTTTCACTTTGTGCATCAGTCTGGGTAATTTTAATTGGCCAATCGTAAGGTTCCCTGGCCGTTTCCCTGATTGTGTCGAATCTCCCGATGAGCTCAAAGGAGCTCTTGCTCTGTTACCCATTTTATTTTCAGTGATACCGTTCCTGCTTGAATATGTATTCCTTCCTGTCATTGCCATTCGCCCATGAGAGTTGTCCTCCTTTTCCACTGAAGCATTGATTGTGGTGGTCACAGTTACTCAGAATTTTCTGTCTTGTATTTGTGATTGTTTTGTCTCTTGCTGATGGGTTGGTTTTTCTTTTTTGTTCTGTGTTATTTTTTTAGAATGAAGGCTGGGCATCAGGTGTAAGACCATGGAGACTGAGGTACATGGTATTCATGCCAGGACATGGGTACGGCTATTTTCTGCTAAGCCATTCGCATGTGCGATCATGAATACACGTGCGTGTACACATATGTTCACATGTGCACATGCGTGTATAGCAGGTGTGTGTACGTGCAAGAACGCACACGTGTGTGTGGGGTGTGCCTGCGTGCATGTGTGTGCACACGTGTAGGAATGCATGTGTAAACACACGTGTGTGCAGTTGTGCCCGTGTGCATGTGTGTTGGCATGCGTGCGTGTCGGCCTCTGTATACATGCCTCGGTGTTTGCATGTGGGTGTGGGTGTATGTGTGGGTGTGTGCACATACATGTGCAAGTGTGTGTGTGGACATGCGCGTGTGCACTAGTCTGGAGGGAAGCTGGGTTTGGGTTCTCCTGCTGTGTCGCCGTCATGGCGGGGCTGGCTCGATCCGCTGGCACTATCTTGCTCCGGAGTGGGCCTTAGCTTGGCAGAGGGCATGTCTCCGTGTCCCTGCTCCCCTTGGGCTTCACGCCTTCCTCGTGCGCCAGGATGTCAGCGGGTCTGTCCTTGTGCTCTGGCCTCTCCGTGGCCAGGCCGCTGCTGCGGCTAGCCTGGGATGGGGGGGGGCAGGAATTCTGTGTCCTTGGTCCAGCTGCAGCCTCAGTGGCCCTGTGTTTTGCTGCCTTGGGGGCTCCTGTCTTCTGCCTCTCCCCAGCTGCATAGGCTTGTCTCCGGTGCCCTGGCGGTGCAGCCTAGCTGTTCTTCTGCCAGAGACTTAAGGACTTTGTTCCTTGGGAAGAGAGGTCAAGGCATGTGTCCTGCTCTGCATGGTGGGCACGTGCCCCTCTGAGAGCTGCCTCCCGTCTTTCCTTGGGGAGCCTGCCAAGTCACAGAGATGGGGTGCATGCTCCCCTTTGTGCAGCTGCCAGGGGCCCAGCTCTCACACCAACCTGCACCCCACCTTTCCAAACTCACCACAAGTCTTTTGCTGCATTCTTGTTACCTGCTGGGGCTCCATGTTCCTCCTGCACCCTGCCACACCCAAGCCAACACTCACGTCCCTCTGCCCCTAGATTTCAGGCTGGGCAACCTCCTCGAGCCCCTGCTCACTAATGGGGCTCAGGGAAAGTGATGGTTTTGTAGAGGAGGGGGCTGTTCTGGTTGCGGAGGTTGGCCCTCTTTCCAGCTTCGTACGTCCTAGGGTGAAAAGCTGGTGGTTTCCGTTCCCATGATAGCCTGAGAGCTGTCCCACCTCTGTTTACCACTGCCATACTCCAGCCAGAAGAAAGAGTCAAGGTCAGAAGAATGCCTTCAGGAAGAACAAAGGTCCAAAGGGACGGGGCTTCCAAAGCTTTTCCTCGGAAGCCTGTGCCAGACCCTTCCGTCCGCACCTTGCTGCGTGTAGTCACATGGCCACCCTGGCTGGAAGGGAAGCGATTTTTTTTTTTTTCCCAGCTTCCAAATATCCCTTTATTTATCTATTTACAGAAATTTTTCAAAGTTTTTATTTTTATTCCACTTAGTTAACATACAGTGTCATATTAGCTTCAGGTGCACAATACAGCGATTCGGTCCTTCCACATACTACCCTGTGCTTATCACGACGGGTGCACTCCTTCAGCCCCATCAGCTGTTTTCCCCGCCCCTCTGGGCACCAGCAGCACGTTCTCTGTCATGGTTTCCAGTCTGTTTGTCGCCAGCCCTCTGCATCTTTTCCCTTGCTCATCTGTTTTGTTTCTTAAATTCCACATGAGTGAGATCATCTGGTATTTGTCTTTCTGATTGACTTATTTCACTGAACATCATGCCCTCTAGCTCCATCCATGTGCTCGCAAATGGGAAGACTTGATTCTTTTTCACAGCTGAGTAATATTCCATCGTCTCTATACAGCATGTCTTCTCTATCCATTCATCTGCCGATGGGCACTGTTTTCATAGTTCGGCTGTTGTAAATCATGTTGCCATAGACATCAGCCTCCCCGTCTCCCTTTGAATCACTCTTGTTGTATCTTTGGGTAAATATCTAGTAATGTTATTGCTGGAATGTAGAGCCATCCTACTTTTAACTTTTTGAGGACCCTCCATACTGTTCTCCAGAGTGGCTGCCCCAGCTTGCGTTCGCACCAACAGTGGAGGAGGGCTCCCCTTTCTCCGCAGCCTCGCCGACATCTGTCGTTTCCTGGGTTGTTGATTTTAGCCCTTCTGACAGGTGTGAGGTGGTAGCTCATCTCAGTTTTGATTTGCATTTCCTTGATGAAGAGTCATGTTGAACATCTTCTCATGTGTCTGTTGGACATCTGTGGGAAGTGATCCTTTTTAACTGAGCTTAAATAGACCTGGATTCATCAAATACACTTGGGACCCTGCCTAGAGAGCCCGGGGGTAAAGGCCAGTTAGCGATGTCTGCCATGCATCTTCCTGCTGGAAATACTCCTCGCCCACTAAACAATTTCTTTACCCCCCAGCGTTCCCACGTGTGCCTCAAAGCGGAGTTGTCACTGACTCTCGAAGGCTGTATGTGGACGTCCTTGACCATGGGACTGACATATCTGCTGGATGGTGGAGGCCACTGTGACGCTGACCGCCCTAACGTGGCGGGGCTAAGAAGCGAGCCTGGGAGCTGAAGGGGAGGCATGCAGGACCCAGGCGAGCAGGGTGGAGCACCCCTCCCTCCAGACCCGGCTCCGGCCGTTTTCCCTCTGTGCCTGCGTTTCGTTGAATGTCAAATTACTGCAGTTTCTTGAACTGGCCAGGGCTCTTAATTGCAAGGGACAGAAACCAAGCTCATAACTGCTTGAACCCAAATGTGCATTTCTTGGTTCCTGTCAGTGGACTGGCTTTAGGTATAGTGGGATCCAGGGGCTCGGCATACACCATCAAATCTCTCCCTTGCCCATTTTTTTCTACTGTTGGTAATTCTTTCCTTCGCGGTGAGGAAAAAGTGGGCATCAACAGCTGTGATTTAAGGTCGTTCTAGGTTAACAGCTCGGGGGGTAAGGTAGGGAGGGGAGCCTTCTCTCCCAAGGTCGGCATCTGTCCCAGGGAAGGCACCAGGGATATCAAGTTACACAAGGGACAGGTGTGCAAGGGACAGAGCCTGAGGCATGAAGGTGCCGAGTGTTCCCTCTGGCCCTGTGCCCACCGTGGCACCTAGGGTCCCCACAGGAGCATGTGGGCGGGTGAAGACATGTTCTGCAGGAGAAGACACGTGCTTTCCTCCACAGAGAGGGCACCGCCTGTCCGTGACCCACCCCCCACCCCTCCCTGCTGCATCCTGGCTGCTAGCCCGGTTCATAGCTTTTTCCAGAATATTCTTCCTTCCCCCAAGAGGAAGACTTCCCTGACTCCTGGCTGAGTTCACCTCCCCAGCTCTCTAACCCCGTCAGTTTCTACAGCCCCCCTGGACCGCCCGCACACCCTAACACATGGTCAGGTCCAGCCAGAGGGGACATGCACAGCTCGGGCAGCTTCGCACGGATCCGCTGGTTTCTGGAAGGCGGTGTGGCTGGGGGAGGGGCCATCAGGGGGTGAAGTGAACGAGCGTTAAGAACTCGCGGTCCGCATAGACTTTCCAGCCTCCAGAGCGCCTGGGCAGCTCCTCGTGCCTCCATGAGGTCGCAGGCTGTCCTCCTGTGGGCACGAGGAAGGACACGTGCCCTCTTGGCACCGGCCATCCCTGCATGGGGCACCCAGTCACGTCTCTGCCTTCAGCCGGCTTCGTGTTTCGCTTTATACCTGGAAAGGCTTACTGAGTACAGAGCCTGCTGAGAGGTTGGGGTCACTTCCTTCTTCTCTTGTCAGCTTTATTAATCGACAAATAAGATGCTGATATTTAAAGTATATGAGGCAGTGATCGGATACATACATGTCCGATCGATACATAGATGAGGGGGTTTCCACAGTGGAATCCGCCACCTCCGCCACCTCACGCCTGCCTTATTTGCTTTGCAGTTACGTCTTTCTGGATGAGCACCCTCAAGTTCGACTCTTGTAGCACATTTCCATGACACTCGTGCCCTTATCAACTATGGTCACCGTGTTGCCCCGCGGGTCCCCAGACCTTGCTCACCGTTGGCCCACCCTACCATGCCTGCACAGGTCTCTTCAGCTTCCACATCTAAGCGGCGTTAAGGTCCCACTGGAAACATGTGATTAAAATCTACCTCAATACAAACCTGATATACTTTTACCAAAACATGACCCACTTTTTCTCTTTTAAGTGAAACGCACGGGCACTCGTTCAGAAAATATTGAATACTGTACACCTGACAAGTACTAGGCGATGGGATCCCGCAATTCCACTTGTGGGAATAAATCCCGAGGGAACCAGAACTCTGTGGGGAAGAGACTTCTGCCGCCCGTGCTCATGACAGCGTCACGCACAGTGGCCGAGACTGAGAGCCAGCCTGTGTCCGTCGGGGGATGTGCGGGGTGCCCGCAATGCAATATGGCTCAGCTGGCGAGCACTGAGCTGGGTGAGGAGGCGGGCGGGAGAGGACAAGTGCCGAGCGATCTCCCTTTCACGGGGGCTCCGCACAGAACAGAGCAAAGCCGCGGACTCCTGGAACAAGAGCTCGGGTGTGGGGCTGGCAGAGGTGGAGAGGAGGGCTGAGGAAATGCTCATGTGAGATGAATGAGGACCGGGGTCGTGCGCACAGGGTGGCGACACAGTCGTGCTCGCTACAGGGCTTTTGTGGCGAGCAGATCCGGAGAGTTTTCTGGACAAGGAGGAAACAGGGTTTTTCTATTCCTTTGTGTGTGTCTCTAGGACATGGTGATGGTGTCTCTAGGACATGGTGATCCCTAGGATATGAGACATGGTGACTAAGTGTGGGGATCACACTGGGTGATCAGCAGCTGGGTGTCTGACGGTGCGGTGACACCAGGGAAAAGTGCCACGCCCTGTTCGCAGGGCTGATGATGGAAGGTCCCTGTTCCCATGGGGCTCGGTTGAGGTGGGGAGACACGCACAGCGGGGGAGTGAGGGCTAAGGACAGAAGGATATCAGCCAGGGAAACGTGATAAGGAGGAAACTAGCAGGGAAGGGCCTCAGGAAGGGAGCCCGGGCTCAGGACGCTGCCTGGGAATGGCCCGAGGTTTGCTAGGACCCATGCTGCTGTGGCCCCCCGGCCCTGAGCTCCCCCGCACAGCCTCCAAAGGCTGCCCTGCCGGCCCGGAAACGCCGCCTGGGGTGAAGGGGCGCTGCGCTCAGCATCGGGAGGAGACGTGGGAAGGGCCGGCGGCGCAAAGTAGCACCAGCATGAGGTCTGGGGTTGGGGTCAAACTCCAGGGCTAGGAGTGTAGGCACCCAGGGCAGGCGGCCTGGTCTGCTCTACCCGCAGTGTTTATGACTGGCCATCGAGCTGGGGGCCTCCGTGATCTGACCGCACTTCTGAGATCAAAAGGGGCACGTCCTGGCTTTGTTCAGCCCTGGAAATGGGAGAGGTCCACACGGAGCACGGCCCGCTGAGGGGTGGTCGCTGAAGGCCGGGGAGGGGCGTCCGTGCGGCCGCATCCTCTGCAGGAGGAGCTGGCAGCGAGGACGCGGCTGAACCGGGCAGCAGGGTGCCGAGTGCTGGGCTCAGGGCTCGTCGGTGTGCGAGGGCGGCTGCTGTTCCCAGCAGTGATCTGGAACCTTCCACAGCCACGCGGGGAGGTCGGGGCAGGCGGCCTCGGAGGCTAGGGCACCGCCCATGTTACATTTAGCTCACGTTCGACACCCAGATTTGGGTTTTCTTCCTCTCCCACGGAGACTGGAAGGCATTTTCATATCCTCTTTAGGAAGTGCTTGGACTTGGGACTTTATTCCATGTAAAGTCAGGACACAGGGGACAGGGCTCTTAGCAACGTCTCACGGGTGTTCTTGTCCACCTGGGCATCGTCATGGCAGCTGACGGTTCCTGAGTGACATTTTCTCCTCGGGAGCATTTGTGGAGCACGCCATAGCTCCCAAGCACCGTCTTAAGGGCCTTGTAGGTGTCACCTCCCCGTGGGGTAGGAGCTGCCACGCCCTGTGTCCCTGAGACAAGGAGTTGGGAGCAAAGGGAGGGTCGGCTGTGAGCACGCAGCTCCCAGGTCAGGAGACGGCCCGGGAGGCGGGCGCCCGTCAGATCACGGAACAGCTGCAGCGCTGACTCGGATCGTGTGTGTACGTGTGTGAGTGTGAGCACGTGTGTGAGTGTATGTGTGTGAGTGTGAGCACGTGTATGAGTGTGTGTACGTGTGTGTGAGCATGTGTGTGAGTATGAGCACGTGTGTGAGCATGTGTATGAGTGTGTGAGTGTGTGCACGTGTGTGTGTACATGTGTGAGTGTGAGCACTGTGTGTACGTATGTGTGTACATGTGTGAGCATGTGTGTGAGTATGAGCACGTGTGTGAGCACGTGCGTGAGTGTGTGCACGTGTGTGAGTGTGAGCATGTGTGTGAGTGTGAGCACATGTGTGAGTGTGAGCACTGTGTGTACGTATGTGTGTACATGTGTGAGCATGTGTGTGAGTATGAGCACATGTGTGAGCACGTGCGTGAGTGTGAGCACGTGTGTGAGTGTGTGCACGTGTGTGAGTGTGAGCATGTGTGTGGGCGTGTGTGCACACGTGTGAACGTGGATTTGGGGGAGACTGGACCAACTTCTGGTCCCGAGTACACTGAGTCTCCGCCAGGCTCAGGGTTGACTCCTGTCCCCTGGAGAGTAGGACCCTGGATGCAGGCGGATTTGGGGTTTGGCAGGAAGGCCCCGAGGACCCTGCAAATACACCCGAGCTTTCACCCGCCTCTGAAAGGGTTAACGGGAAAAGTGTGGTCAGCACTTCTCTGGGGGCACGGGTGTGGCTTATTTTCCATCCTTGTATCACCTTCTTTCTTCCTTGGAACAAAC
>PITA01010609.1:54696-70986 GCA_004023965.1 Spilogale gracilis
GGGGGGGGGGCTGAGTCAGGGCAGACGGGCCGGGCCTCCCAGAGTCTCCTCTCGTGCGTGCTGCCTGCTTCAGGGGAGGAGAGAGGGGCCGGGCTGGAGTCAGACTGGGACTCCAGAGAGGAAAGGCAGCCCGGACCCCGCGGGGCGCCGGGCACCCAACACTGCCAGGTTCGCGGACAAGGAAGAGATACCGTGAACTCTCAGGACGGCTGCGTCTCACATACTACAGAGAAGCAGATCGTTTTCCATCCGGACCCTGTGAAAATGTCCCTTTCCCGGGGCCGTGAAAGCTAGGGCGCACGCTTGGCGGCAGAGCCTCAGGATCTCGGCCCGATCGAGTCCCGACCCCGGAGAGCCATGAGGAAGCTGCTGTGGGGCGGGCACTGCTGGCTGCCGCTGCTCCTCTGTTATTTCCAGGTAACGGCCCCCAGCGGCTCTGCCTGAGGGAGGCTAGATCTCGGTGCGCGGCGCCGTCCCGCCGTCTGACACTCTGCTCTTCTGTGTGCAGGTGTGCGGAGCCTTGTCCAGGCCGCCAGCCCATCCAGGTAAGGGAGCGACCTCCTGGGCTCTTCACCGCGGGGCGCCAGGGTCCCCACACGGCTGGGCCGCTCGTCTCCGTGCCCCTCTGTCCCCCGCCGGCCGCCCTGCCCTCTCTGTCTCCTGGCACTCTGCTCAGCCTGCTGGCCACAGACCCCGGTGTCTCCAACTGTGCCCGCTGCCCATGTGGTTGTTGCCACCTTGTGATGAAGGGAAGGTAACTCCTGCCCTGTGTCTCCATGCTGACATAGGGCTCCATCTTCTCTGTCCCCGTCCAGGCTGGGGCTCACTGTCTGTGGGTGCAAGCTGTCCCTGAGGGCTGTGGCTGCGTGGCAGGTGCAGGCGTGAGGACGGGGGAGCCTGGTGAGCTGCGGGAAGGCCCTGGGGCCACTGAACCCTTGCCTCCCCAGCTGCCTGTGTGTGGGGGTGAGGAGCCCGTCGGACTGAGGAGCCAGGCGAACAAACGCCGACCCATTGGGGAGCACTCCTCTGACTCAGACCTCCCCCTGGCCCCAGCCCCTGCAGCCTGACCCCCTCCCAGGCACCATCCCGAACCCATGGGCACAACCAGCGCCCCCGGGACACCCAGGGCAAGGCCCGGCCCCTGCTGGGAGTGCCGCGACCTCAGTCGTGGGGCTGGACCCGTCTCTTTCGCGGGCAATCCAGCAGGGCCTGGCCTGCTTGTTTCCGCAGCGCCGTCTCTTCCCCCCACACGCCCAGGTTAAGTCGTCTGTTGGTAAAGGTATGAAGGTCATGCATTTCCACGGGCTCCTCTTTCCCCAGCCAAAGTGTAGAAGGCAGGAAGCAGAGCTCCTTGGCTCCGGCGTCGCACGGAGGAGCGTGTGTGTCTGTCCCGAGGCTCTCCCCTTCCTGCCGGGGCCAGCGGGGCTCCCCTGGTGAGGAGACTGAGGAAGGTGGTGGCAGACGGGGGCTGGGGGAGGATGCCGGGAAGTAATTTCCAGATCACACCCTGGCCATGTTGCATCCACACACATATGCACACCCACCCGCACTCACACACACGCATGCACACACACCTGCATGCACACATACATGCACACACATATGCACACCCACCCGCATACACACACGCATGCACACACCCACATGCACACACCCACATGCACACACATATGACACACACACGCATACACACCCCTGCACGCACACACACGCACGCACACCCATACACACATGCATACACACATGCACACACATGCATGTACACACACCCACATGCACACACACACATGCACCCGCATCCTCATGTGTGCACCTGGACCCTTGATCTTCAGCTGAGAGAGGCAGATTAAATTCAGCCTCTGCTCCCCTCATGCCCTAACTTCAGGTGGAAACGGACTTTGTTCCCTCCGTTAGCAGAACTGTGGAGATGTGATGGTGGCGGATGAGCAGGGACAGTTGTGAGCACACAAGCCCGCAGGGAGCCTGGGGCTGCTCAGCCTCCCTCCTGACGTCCATGCCCATGGGCTCCGTTCCTGTCTGTCTTCCCGTGTCTTGGGGTCTCTCCTGTCCTCCTCACTGCCCCCACACTGTTGACGGTTCATCGCCTGCTCCTCCCACCATAATGACAGAGGCGGGTGCACCCTGGACATGACCATGGTGTTCCCTTGCCTGTGTTTCTTCCTCCTCTTTTCCCTCTTCCCCTTCTTCTCTCCGTGTCTCTCTGTCTGTCTGCCTGTGTCTCCGTGTCTCTCTCTGTCCCACTGTTTCTGTCTCTCACTGTCTCTGTCTCTCTGTCTCCCCTTATCCCTCTCCCCCATCACTCCCCTCTCCCGCTTTCTCTCTCTGGTCCTTACATTGTCTGCTCTCCCTACATCCTGCAGGGAAGTCTGAACCGGCTGTGGTCCATGTGGCTCCCACGGCACGAGGCCGCTTTCCTTCCTGCTTCTGGGGGCGCCAACCCGCAGGGTCCCGGGAGGAGCCCCATGGGGAAAGCCTGGCCCAGCACCTGTCAAGGGCACCTGCTCATGGACACTGAGACATGCAGGGAGCCCGTTCCTGGGTGGGGGGGAGCCTTTGCAAACCATCTAGACCCCCACCCTGTGGGCAATGGCTCTGTGAACTGTCACTATGAATTCTAAGGCAGGCAGAGCCACACTGAAAAATGGCAGCATAGTGAGTGCTCGGACGTGAAATCTGTGGGGTCCCCACATGGCCCTCTGAGGGAGGCTGCACCCTCCTTCTGCCAAGAGCATGTGCTTTGCTCGAAGTCCCTAATAAGATGTGGCAGTGACCTCAGGAGCTCTTGGTGGGCTTAAACACACAGGGGCACATGGGGACCACGAGAGCATGGTAGGGGCTGAGCGGCAGGTGTGCCCAGGACTTGGGGTCAGCCTCCGGGGGGGGGGGCCACTCCAGGCTTGCCTTCTTGAGGTCATGCCGAGATCAGCAGACCTCCCTGTGTGGCCGTGACCTTGCACACCGGTCCCCGCGTGGGAGACACACAGCCGGGCTTGGCCTGACGGTGTGCCGCTGGGCGGGGGTGAGCAGACTCGGCGAGGAGGGCAAGCCTGCCACGCGGCGGCTCCTGGGGGCACCGTCATCGGCTTGTTTGTCTACATGAGCCCAGGCAACGTGGCCTCGGCCAGATGCGTCTCTACCGCATAGATAGGCACTTAGTTCTGTAAATAACTGAAAGAGAAGTTTAGACCATTCCGAGCCTCCATTATTATCTGTGTTTATCTGTGACCATGGACTTTCGTTTTGGAGACGCGATAGCATGAAGCCTTTCCCCTGGCCCCCGCCACTGAGTCCTTGCTCCTCGCTGGGGACGGTGTGGGGAAGCGTGGTGATTGTTAGACCTAAACTCGTAAATGCTGCTAGCCAACAAATGGCAGGGAATTCAGAAAGTTTACCAACATGCCATTTAGATAACTTCTCTAATGAGGAAAAGGGACCTTATTCAGGCCCATTAGCGGGTCATTCCCGGGCTTGGGGCACACAGAGCAACTGGTCGCAGCCCAGCTCCGGGGGGTCGGCGCTCCCCGCGCGGCCCTCTTAGAGGTCTGGAGGGCCAGCACGGACGCTTATGGTGATTGTCATTCCCTCCAGTTGCAGACTAGTTGTTTCTCTGCAGATCAGCAGTGTGTTCTCTTTCTGTATTTTGGTAATTGAGGCGTAACTGACATACATGATCTTAGCTTCAGGCGTGTGATGTCGTGGTCCAATATTTGTACATATTGTAAAGTCATCACTGCGAATTAACGTCTGTTGCCGCCATGGCCTATTGTGTGGTCTGCAAGGGACTGTGTAAACGTGGCAGACACTTCATTCCCCTTCCCAGAGGGAAGAAGTGTTCAAGATGGAATTTGTGAAAATAATACTTATATGCTATTAAACAGATGGAAATTTGATGAATACAGATTTGGGGGCATATATAGTTTCATTATTCATGATTGCATTTCATCAGCCATCCTGCCTACATAGTTTTAACAAATTTATCACTAAGATTACTCTTTTGGGGAGAATCCAAATGCAAAAATCTGGATTATACAGACAGACACACACCCTGGGCGTCTGTTAGACGTGGGGCGGTGGTACAGATGGGCCAGAGAATCTGACAGAGCAAGTACATGAAGAAACAGAAGTATTCAAGGGCTAGTAAGTGCTGTGAGTGAACAGTGAGGCGTTGGCAGAAAGGCTGGGGGGCTGAGGCTCCCGTGGTCGGGACACAGGTGCTCGCTGTGGGGAGAGCATCGTGGGCAGCAGGCACAGCGGGAGTCCTAGAAAGACGAGTAGGGCCAGCTCTGGGACTGGTGGGGACTGATGTCCTCCCTGGCGTAACTTCTGTTGAACGAGGTGTGGGACGCCGGGACGGACTTCCCTGTGTGGTCAGGGGATGAGGCTTCCTGCTCACGAGTCCCAGAGACAGGGCGGGCCTGCGGGATCTGCAGGAGAGACCAAAAGGGAAGAAGGGAAGCACGTGTTAACCGTCCTCCGGGGCATCAGCGATCGCGTGTCCCTGTTCCTCACCGCGCTCAGTCCAGCACATGGCCTCAGGATGAGAAGTCATTCCTGGAGAACCCTTTATGATCGTGGTGGTGTCAGCCACATGCCTCTCTCCTCTGTCCCCCTCCCCCTCATTTTATTCTTTACGGCCACAGGTCCCAGAAGGAGCCATGTGATCAGGAGGCTGGCTGCCTCATCTAAGCAGACACGTAGGCTTGACGGGGCTGGACCCGGGCAGACCGGGGGGCTTGTAGAACCCGGACATCGCAGGTGACCTTCTTTGGGGGAACGTAGCCCCAGAGGGTCTTTTGTAGTCTTCAAAGAACGAGATTTGCCTGTTCTGATGACCCTTGTCGGGCTGTGGGATTTTATGCCCGATGTCGTAAAGCGGAAGCTGCGTGTTGAATTCAGCTTCTTGGGCTCGTCTTGTTAGCACCGTTGCAATGCTTTAGTTAAAACAAGCACTTTAATTGTGAACCTTAAGATTTGGGGCCATTTTGGATAAAGAATCTGCAAGATCTGGGTTTCTGACTTCTCCCTAAAACCGGGAGAACTGGCCATGCTGGGCAGACCTCCCCGCAGAGCCGCGGGGACCGGCGGGGAGACCCTCAGTCCTCAGACAGGACTCGTACCTCCAGCGGGCCGTAGCCCACACGCCGGAGACCGGCGGCCCGATTTTGGCGGCTCCCGTTCCCAGCACCTGCTGTGATTCCGGTGCTCCGGGCCTGCCGGGGGAGACCGTCTGTCATGAGCACCCTCCTGGGCCGGCCCCCAGGCACCAGCCCACTACTGCGCATCGCCGCCCCCCCCCCATCTCAGTGTCGTCTGTGCGCTGCATCTGGGCAACGCGGTGGGGCGCTGTCCTCGTGTGAAGGCAGGGATACGGGATGGTGGGCCCTCTGAGGACCCCAGCCCCCTCTTCTCATGCACTCTTGCTAGCTTGGGGGGCTCCCTGTGTGAACAAGGCCACCATCCCCTTATCCTGTTAGCCTCTCTGCCCAGCACGGGTGGTGGCCGATTGTAAATGGGGATGACCAGGAAGGACCTACCATCCACAGCACCGATTGTGCGATGATGTGAGTTGTGTTCTTTGCACGATGGACGTCCTCCCCGTTTCTGATCGCCCCCATCGCACCCGCCTGCCCGCCCCCAAAGAACTGAATAACAATAACAAATCTCAATGAGGTTTCCCCTCTTCCAAACGAATATCCTACATTTTAGGGGGAAAAAAGTCACGGTAGAAATGTAAATGAGTATTTTTGATTTTGACATTTTAGAGTCTCCATTCTGCATCGACAGAGTAGAAACATTTCTAGCAAACATCGGCCGGACCCACGTGTCTTTACATTTTGAATTTTTAAAGGCGTGCACATCCAAACGTCTGAATAGAACAGAACTAGAAAGGAAGAGAAATCTCCTTACATCTTCCATCCAGTTGCCAGTTTCCTCGCCCCTAAAGTACGGCTGTCCGTTTCCAGGCTATCCATACAAAACCTCTCCCTCCTCCTTTCCATCCTCCCCTCTCTTCTTGCCTGCCGGACAGCTCCATTTTCCACAAATACTTGGTGCTAACACATTTTCTCTCACCTTGATTTTGTGACAATGCAGCTTGAGGAACACTTCACATCAGGATGTGTTTCAGCCTTGCCGTAATGACATCCCGGCCCTTTAAGTAGCTTCTCCATCCTTAGGAGCTGCTCCTTGGCTCATCAACATTATCTTTGTTCACATGTTCTCTCGATACTATAAATAAATAAATATATATGAATGTATATCCTACAACAAATACCCCTGAACATAGCTCTTGGGCCCCGTGTGTGAGCCTATCTCTAAGCACAAACTTCTAGGAGCCGAATTACTAGATCAAAGTGCACTTAAAATTTGTGTAGTCCTTGTGGTATTGGCCTCCAGAAAGGCTGTACGCTCTAAGGATGTGGCAGGACTCGCCACCTTAGAACACCTGACTGTGCGTCAGTCGGCTGGGTGAGCGGGGACAGGTCAGCGACTGTAGCTTAAGCATCCCCATGACGATTAGGAACAATGCGGAACGTCTTCTCATATATTTAAAAATACTTTGCATTCCTTTTTCTTCAAACAGCCTGTTGCCATCTGTTGGCCCAACGTTCTGTTGGTTTAAATTTTCTTAATAGTGGGAGTTTTAATGAATGTAATAAATTCAGTACCTTTCTTTAAAAAGAAATGAGTACATTTCTGTCGTATGTGTTACATAAACATTACTCTTTGATTCAATTTAGCTTGATTTATTCTTATGGATGGAAATATTTAAAAAATTCACATAGATTTATCACCTGCTTTCCTCAGAAGCGTTTATGTTTTATTTTTATTCCATTAAAGGCTTCTTAAAATTTTTTTAAGAAGATTTTATTTATTTGAGAGAGAGTGAGTGAGAGAGAGAGCACAAGTTGGGCGGAGGGTCAGCGGGAGATGCAGACTCCTCGCTAAACAGGAAGCCCGATACAGGCCTCGATCCCCAAACCCCAGGATTGTGACCTGAACCGAAGGCAGACGCTTCACCAACCGAGTCCCCCGGGTGTCCCTAAGGTTCACTCCCTCTGGAAATTTTTATGGTGTAGAGAGTGAGTAGGGATCTGAGTTTTTTGCAGATGGCTGGTTGGCTCTGAGAGCTCCTGTTGTGTGCTTCTCCTCTGGTTTAAAAGACTACTTTTATCAGAAGCTAGTTTCACAAGTGCGTGGCGATATTTTCCGGTCTTTTCCACCGAACTGTCTATTCATATGCTGTGTGAGATCCTCTCTGGAGCAGCGACCTCGTGACAGGTCTCAGTGTGTGTCCCGGCCGGGCTCCCCGCCCCCGCTGCTGTCCCCCTGCAGGTCTGTGGGTTATTCTTGCTTGTTTCCTTTTCTAGGTAATGAGCCTTCTTTCATTAGCATGTTTATAACAAATTTCCTCATGTTTATATATGAATTCAAGGGTTGGTTGACATTTTTATGATTTTAAGTTCTCTTTCCCCAAAGTAGGTTAATAATTCTTCATTATTCAAGGGTTCTTATCCATCCCTCGGTATTATTTTAATGTTTTCTCCAAGAGAATTTTGTATGGTTCTCATTCTTTGGCACTTAAACGTCTTCTCTTTGTGGGCTGCGTTGCCACACGAGACCTTTGCTTCCGTTCTGTTTTCTCACTATTGTTTGAACGCAGGGAAGCCGCTGACTCCCACCGGTCACATCTGTGTAAACCTCCTTACGTCTTCCCTGCTGGCTCACAGGGCTTCATTTACCAAATTCTTTCCTTATTTGTAAGGATGTTTCGTTTTTTCATTCTCATCATGAGGCATACCTCATTTGAAAATAATGATCTCGTTACCTCCTCTTTAAACATTTTTTTACGGTGAATAACACAGAGGCGACTTTATTAATTTTTGCTTCTCTGTGATCCGGCAGACCCTTCGAGCAGCCACTATGCCCACTTCTGGGAACTGATCACAGAGAGCTAATCCAGGAGCAGATTGCAGCCGGGCGAGGGGCTGTGCGCATAGGGGCGGCGGCGGCTCCAGACTGCCCCCCAGGGCCCACCGCGGAGCCTGGATAGGAGCAAAGAAATGAAGCAGTTCATGGGGTATTAAGTGGATGAGCACAGGGGAACACAGCGTACCTGCGTGAAATCCTGTGTGCTCACAGTACAGGGTCATAAAGGAACTCGGCAAGCAGTTACTTTTTAGTGTGTTGGAAGCAAGGTGAGACCAGAAAGACCAGGAGCCATCCTGGGGAGACGTGGAGTGAGCCTCACATGTGAAACCAGCCAGTGGGGCGATTTCTGAGGAAGCACCAGCTCCTGTCTCTACAAACAGGCAAACAACATAATTACCTGACGGGTTATTGTTACAATAAAACCAGGAAGTGATTGTCAGGAGCCTCACACGATTTCGGTGATACTGGTGCTGGTTTCCTCCTCTTTTTAAATCATTTTTTAAAAGATTTTATTTATTTGGCAGAGAGAAACACAGCCAGAGAGGGAACACAAGCAGGGGGAGTGAGAGAGGGAGAAGCAGGCTTCCCGCCGAGCAGGCAGCCCGATGTGGGACTCGATCCCGGGTCTCCAGGATCATGACCTGAGCCGAAGGCAGAGGCTTAACCACTGAGCCACCCAGGCGCCCCTTTTTAAATCATTTTAACCTTATTTCTTTCCCTTGTCTGATTGTATCAGCTATGTCTTCTAAAACAGTGTGAAGCAATGACAGGATGAGGTTCTTGCTTTTCTCCTGACCCTAAAGGACACGCTTCCTATGGGGCCCCTGGACGCCTGCGGGCTGCTCTGCCCTTCTGTTCAGATGCAGCCGCTCAGTCCTATTTATCATGCTTTAAGCTGTTAAGGAAATATTCAGCCACTTATATAATTTATTAAGAGTGTTTTATCTTTTATTTTTTAAAAAAATGTTTATTTATTTATCTGACAGAGAGAAACACAGCCAGAGAGGGGACACAAGCAGGGGGAGTGAGAGAGGGAGAAGCAGGCCTCCCACCGAGCAAGGAGCCCGATGTGGGGCTTGATCCCGGGTCTCCAGGACCATGACCTGAGCTGAAGGCAGCGCCCAACCAACTGAGCCACCCAGGCGCTCCAACAGTACTTTTTTAAAAAACCCGGAGTGTGTGATGAATTTATTCAGATTCGTGTTCCATGAATCCCACAGTCACGGTGACATTCCTCCTCCCTCCACTCACCATGGAAGGTGAGTGGTTCTGCCCTCCCAATGGTGATCTCACGTTTCTTCTTTTCCTCCCCGCAGGGTTTGAGGTCTTGGCGTCTGCTTCCCATTACTGGCCCCTGGAAAATGTGGATGGGATTCATGAGCTTCAGGACACGACTGGAGGTAGACACGGGGGATGAGAGAACCCGAGGTCGCAGGGACGGGTGACACGGGGCCGGGGGCTGTCAGGGGGCACAGACGTGGTCAGCATCCGCTTTGAGGCCAGGAGATTAGTGGCGATCAGTTCACAGTGGGGAACTTCCCCCAATCACTCTTCATCCAAAGTATTTCACTAGAAGCTTGATGTATTTGTAACAGGGAAGGACAGACTTGTGATTCAAAATATCATTAACGTGTGTGCCTCGCCCTTTGAGAACATAAAGCAAAAGCCACTGTTTGAGTCCTGACGCTGCAGATGGTGGGTCCGTCTGCCTCCGAGTCTAGGTGTTTGTGTTCTAGATAGAGAAACGGGCACAGTCCGCATGCCTGTCAGACCTGGGGTCCGTCTGAGCCGAGGGCCGAAAGGCATGCCAACCACGACCGTGCATGTTTGTGGGGTCGCCGTTTCCCTCAGCGGAGGGACCCCCAATGACGATCAGCTCCTGCACACGTCACTGACAGCTCCCTGCAGGAGGCCGAACATCACCCAAGATGCTTCCAAGGTCCCCCAGTCCACAGAAAACACAGCCTCTACCCGCCCGGACTCAGACATTTGCCCTAAGGAGAAGCCCCTGGTGCCCCTGAGCACCGTCTCTCCTTCCAGTAAGAAACTTTCTCACAGTGTAAGTGGTCAATGCCTTGGGACACGTTCAGGTTTTAATTTTTATTTCCTTATCGCTCTTGATTGTGTCTCATGGCTGATGTGGGCAGCCGGGCTTTGCCACGGTCCCAGCACACTCTCACGCCGGGTCTCTAACGGTTCTTTGCAGTGGGGTTTTTAAAAAACCCGCACACTAATGACCACTCTGCTTTCCACATCAGCATGCTGGCATTATCCAGACCCCGGGGACTTCATGTGCACCATAAATTGATGCCCAAGATTCTCAAATGTTTCCCTTAAAATTTGCAAACTGGGAGGCTTTCTGGCTGGAGTCTGGGGCAAGGAGCAGCGATCTTCAGGAGGATGGAAGGGCCCACGGGCGCAAGACCAGCCTGGGGGCCCTCGGCGCCCCTCCTGCCTGCACACAGCGAGCCCTGGCTCACACAGAAGACCCGCCTGGAGCCCATGCTTTGTCCAGATGGTCTGAGCTGCAGGGATGTGAGCTCCCTGTGGAGGTCATTATGAGAGCAGCGTGGGTTAAAAGGGACTGCTTTCCCCTAGTTACCATCTCATCTCTCTTCCCAGGGCCTTTATTTTAACCCCTGTGAAAAGAGACCATCCCACCAAATGGAAAGGCACTGTCGACATCATTCGCTGTTCAGGATCAGAAACTCACCCTTCTGTAGTTATTTCAAAGAGTGGCTCACACGATGATATTCCTCTCCTAACTGCTCAACACTGTTGGGATTAAACCAGCGACTTCGGGGGTCTTGAGCACCTGCCCTCGGGGAGTGGCCATAAGTCATATGATCTCCAGGACCCAGTTAGGTCGTAGCTGAATTTTATTGACCCATGCATTAACTTCCCGGAAAACTCAGCGTGTTGATGTGTGTCCCAGAACACGTGAATGGCGAGGGTGTCCCTGCAGGCCCTCCACACAGTCTTCACATGACGCTGCACGCTGGCTCGTCTCACTTCCATCGCAGGCTTCTCTGGAAAAAAAGAGAGTAGGGTGCATCGGCATATTCTCTGCAGGACTGCGGAATGGCTCTAGACGCCTTCTCGTGCTGGTGCAGCCGTGTTCTCTGCGCTGGGTCCTCTGTCATGTCCGCGTGTCATGATATCATGCCATTGCCTCCGTGCTGTGTCCCCGGCTCGTCCATTGTCATGACATCACCACCGCGAACGAGGCCGTCGTACGGCTGAGCTCAGCTCCATATCTCTCAACTGAGTATCTGAGGGCGCTGGATGTGGCAAATTGGAGCCCACGTTTGCGGTGACAGCCACCAGCCCTGGCTCCATGGCTCTGGGACCGGCGGGCCAGGGCGTGGGCCCCAATGACACCCAGTGCACAGAGGGCAGGGGTGACGGGGAGGTGAGGTCAGGAGAGGAAGTCCAAGGTGCTTGCCTGGTGAAAGACGGCTTCTCGGGGCATGGCAGGTTGAGAGATATGTGGTTTCATTCATTGCTCATGTCACTCATTTGTTGTGCTTTCTCTTTTGTTGTCCCACCCAGTGTTGCGAACCCACAACCTCACTGTGCTTCCTTCCCATAACTCTACCTTTGTTCGTACCAATGACTCTGCCTACTCAAATCTCTCTGCAACCGTAGGTGAGCACTTGAACCTTCGTGTTCTGCCGCGTTGGGGTCTGCGAGGAGTCTGGAGGCCGGTTCCATCCGGTTCTGTAGGATTTCGCTTGGTCTTGGGGGGCGAATAAGCCTATAGCCGAGATCACGGCCCAAGACCCGGGGTGCTGGGAATAACGGCTTCATGCTGGGTGTAGACGCAGCGCCCCCCACTGCGCTGCCTCAGGAGGGGCGCGTGAGCATCACGTGACCAGGGTCCCCGAACCAGCTGCTGGTTTTCAGACTGAGACAGACAGGACGTACTTTCTAAAAATAGACATTGTTTGGATTTCTCAATGGCATATATTCTTTGGGGAAGGAAAAGCATACCCTTGAAATGCAAAATGGAAGCAGATTTTAAGATTCCTCCCTCAAAATTTGATCTCTTACAAACATAAAACTCAGCATGTCTTCTGCAGCTGGATTTTTATTTAATTATTAGGGGCTGCCTTACAAAACACGCAGTGGAGTCAGGGTTAAATCATTATCTTACTTGATCACCTCGGAGCCCGTATGTCTCCTATGTCTCCCGCGCAGGCGGCTCTGAGCAGGAGGGAGAGCAGCGATGGCGGCGTCTCCCCGAGCGTAGGAAGCGCGTTCAGATCATTCCGGTGTCGCACCGTCATCGGTGTTCAGCGCAGCACCTAAGCTGATGGCTCTTTCCCGCTGTGAGGGGCCCGGCTTCCAGAATTGATTTTTCCAGCCAGACAGTCTTATTGAGGGGTTTCTACAGCCCAATGCAATCATGCAACTGCTAACTTAGTTTTGCAATTAGTTTTGCAATATGTCACTCCCCACCCCCTGCAATAAATGAGATAAAAAAATGGAGTTTAGACCAGGAAGGAAGAACACAGAGCCCTTTGAGGAGGCCTCCCCCTTGACAGCGGCTGTTGGAAGACCTGCTCTGGGGCAGCCGTCAGGCCCCAAGAGCTCAGATGCACGGCTGTAGGTCTCGGGCTGTGCGACAGCTCAAGGGCATGGGTAGGTGTCCTTTCAACAGACGAGGTATCTGGGTGACTTTGACCCCAATGAGCAATAAATACCTAATCACACTTGGTTTTTATAGTCCTCACTTCTCAGTCCTGTAAACCATTTACCCCAGACTCACACCGGCAGGGACGTTTGCCGTGGGAATGGGAGCAGACACAGGGGTGGACGGAGCAGCAGGGGTCCACGGGAGCTCACGGCCAGCCGCAGGCCCTGCCGGCATTCTCTCCCTGAGTCAGAACATGGGTTTTTGCAGAATTGTAGGTTCGGGCGTCTCCGATTAGGGGCTTCCAGTGAGAGCTCACAGGGAGAGAGAGTTGGGGTGGTCTTCGGGTTCAAACATGTAAAGCATTCCGCTTAGGAGATGGGTGGGCGGGGCTCCAGAAGCCTGTGGGTGGAGCTGAAATTCAGGGCACGAGGAGGCGGTCACCACATCGTTCCTGGGAACCCGACCCCGGGCCAGCATCATCATCAGTGTCGCTGCACTGTAGTGCATAGTAGGTGCAAATACAAGAGTCATCGATGACAAAACATTACAATCAGTGTATTATTTGTCACATTGTCTTGTTATATGATTTCTAACTTCAGTAGAACTAGTTAAATATTACATAAGAAGCATTAACATTAATGTGTAGGGCATGCAGTATTACAAGCACAAATAGTAGAGTATGTGGATGTTTAAGTTGTTTGCGAGTCTGACACTCTCTAACGCCCGATATCGTCACTCTTCTGACGTAGACATCGTGGAGGGGAAGATCAACAAGGGCATTTACCTCAAGGAGGAGAAAGGAGTCACCCTTCTCTACTACGGGAGGTACAGAGCGTCTTGCGTCAGCAGCCCCGCGCAGTGTGACCCTGACGGTAAGTGTCACGCCCCGCCTCTGGGCGCCGGCGAGTGGGGACGCCAGCCTGTGTCGCCGAGGCTTCGCAGACACGGGGTGACGGGTGGGAGGGGAGGCAGGTGCATGCCATGCAGGTGCCTGGGATTCTAACCAGAGATGTGTCCTGGACACCGAGCGCTGAAAGACTGTCTCGCGGAGATGTAAGCGCCAACCATTTAGTCTTGTAAAGAAAAAAAAAAAACCCACCGTAGAAACCGACGTGGTGATGTCACATCGGACTTGGCTGGGGCCTCGGCCTTTGTGGGAAGTAAATTGGTGGTATGGCTCCCACCACGTTATTTCTGACTCCGGGATGTTGACGGTGCCCTGGGCAGGGCTGGCCTGTGACTCCCCTGCCCTGGGCTGGTTTCTTTCACCCCGAGCCGCAGGGGGTGGTGGGGAGGCCGCCACAGCAGGGGGCTGGGGGCCTGTGGCGGGAAGAGCGTCCCGGGCACAGCACACATAGAGAGCCGAAGACTGGCAGGTTATGTCCTTTCCCAGCATCGAGGTCCAGTCCACGGGGACCTGCGCCCCACTTCCAACCTCTCTGAAGAGCTGCCTGGCATCCAGATCAGCTTCAGGCCTTCAGGCTCCGTTGTCCCACGCAGAAGGAGAATTTTCTTTCTCGGGGGAAGAAAGAGTTGAACACGAGCCTCTCTGAGGGCGAAGGCCTTTGGGACATCCCGCGGCCCTCCCAAAACAAGGTCGTGATGAACTTGAGAGGCACAGTTTGGGAACATACGGACTTCATTCCAAGAAAAACAAACAAAAGTTTAACAGGGCGAAAACACGTCGGTGGGGGCGGGGGAGTATGTTTTGGGCTTTGCAGAACTCAGAACTTCAAGAAATTGTTCTGAGGTCCAAAATCATGGCCAGGTTTCCCAACCCAGTGCTCGAGCCGTTCCGGAGCTCAGACAGCCCTATAAACACACCCGCCGTGTTTGTTTCTCTAAATAAAAAACAGCCCGGGCTCAGCTGTGGCCACCAGGAGGGCCCGCGGGGAGGGGGCCGGGAGCCTGAGCGGCTTCTCTTGGGGGACAGGTCCTCTGCTGCTCTGGCTCCCACGGGGAGTCTTAGGTCATTCGGGAAGTGGGAGGCGTGGGTCCCGGAACTGTGACGATGGTGGGGCTATTAGGGACCACCGGCCCTTGCGGGAGCTGAGTCCATGAGAGGACACGGGGCGGTCAGAGCCCTGGGAAGTTTTACCTGAACTCAGAGGCCGCAGCCCCAGGGCTCTGGAGGCCATGTTTGGATTGGCCGGCATGGTTCTCCACAATGTTGAACTAGCTGCCAACATGGAAAAAGAAAACTTTCATGTAAATATATGGATTTCCATTTTCTCTCGAGAAAGCAGCCCTTTCCCCCACAGGCTCTGGTTGTGGCAACTGCCTGGTGCCCCTCGTTGTCATGGACACTGTCCCCCAAGCCGTCACTGCTTCCCCGGCCCTTGCCATCACAGTGCTGGCACACACAGAGCGCAGTGAGAGTGTGGGCTCCGGTCCCAGTAACTGTCCCGTCTGTGGTGACCTCGGGCAACTGCCTCACTTGCGTCTGTATCTGTCAAATGGGTCAGGGATAGTCCTGCCTCTCGAGGCTGCTGTGGGGCCAGAAGGGACCACCGGGGTCCAGGCAGGTGCAGCCCACAGCTGTGAAAGTCCCCTCGGCCATGGCCCCCCCGGTGTTTGCAGACTCAGCTCCTCCCACCAGGGCACCTGTTCTACTGAGAACCCCAGCTTGCCTGCTTGCAGGGCGACCCCCCGCAGTAAGGACCCGACATTACTGACTGTCGACTGTGCGATGATCACAGGACCAAGCCCACCACACTTGTTTTAGCTCATGTCATCCTCAGAAAGGGTGAGACAGACCAGAGCGTGGGATGGCAGGCAGAGCCACAAAGTTTGGCTTCGTGTCCCCTCTGACAGCGGCTTCTTGTGAACTGGAGTTAACTGGGGACGTTCAAACCAGCATGTGGCCCCCATCTTCACAGTAAGGCCAGATAGACAGCGAAGCCAGGAGGCCTTACATCACCCTTGGCTCCCGGAGACGGAGCTGGTGTGAGGCTTCCTGCAGGTACGGTGGAGGTCGGGCATTTCTCCGTCTGCCCGCCTCGTCCCGGGGTCAGGGAGCTGAGCACGCATGCCATCTGAGGACTGCGATGTGCATGCCCCCGCACGTACCCTGAGCTCAGCTTGCCTGCTGCCTGTGTGAGTGCACATTTCTGGGGTCCGTGTCAGCAAGGTGAGCAGGGGGAAGGTCTGCCCAGCGCTTTCCAGACTAACGTCCCTGCAGCGCACCGAGGGCGTGGGGGGATTTCAGCTGAGACCATGCAGTTAAAGACGGTAAGGACCATGCTTTTATCCCAACACAAATAGCTCATCAGAAATGTGATTTCCTAGCTACAGTTTAGGAAGAGACCAGTAAGTCGTGAGCTTTAAAAACGGGTGGACTTTGAGAATGAGGCCGGGAATGATGGCGAGAAACGGTGGTCAGGTGTGAAGGACGGCGAGACCGGAGATGTGGGCCTTTCCTGATGCATCCCTCCTGGCCTCCTCCACTTGTTCGTCTCTGTTTCTCCGGGATTTCTTGGTGGTGCTAGTGGACTCAGGGGGATAACATGTTACTCTTATGATAAAGACTAACATTAAAATGAAGAGAGACATTCCCCACTCCCCATCTACCTGGTCAACTATTTTTGTATTTCTTGTTTCTAAATTTTCTTGTGCATTTGGCTGATTTGAGGCAGAGGGAGGATGTTTTTAGGAGCAGCGTCGCAGTCTGAGGTTTTCAAAACGGAGTAAAGGGCTGA
>PITA01010610.1:0-70892 GCA_004023965.1 Spilogale gracilis
TTGATGCATTATTTTTGAGCCTTGACTTAACTTCTTGTGAAAGTCCACAGTCTAAAACTTCTTTAGTTGTCCTCCTTTGCGGGATAATGCCACCAACTTGGTTCTGTGATTGGCAGAGTGGAAATGACTTATAGAAGTCAATATTTGTATATTTTACCGTTATGATTGGGTTAGGACTGATATGACAAAGTTTTTGTGTTTTGCCTTGTTTCTTTCTTCCTTGCTTTTAGAGAGAGAATACTGAAGAACAGATATCTAAACACAGCTTTATGAAGGAATGCTCTCAGTATTCTATTATTGACATCAGTAATAACTGAACAAACTGAAAGGCTTGCTATGCAGAAAAATCTTATTCATTGCCAATTCCTTGTTAGCAAGTCATCATATTAGATTAGATGTCAAGGTGTCATGGTTGATTCCTATCCCAAATTTTAGCACTAAGTTTGGTATGGATTACTGTTATTCTCTCTTAGCTTTGGACCTTGAAGTCAAATTCTGGGGTAAAGAAAGAATCAACAAATTATACCACTTAAAAAAGTTGGTTATTAAGCCATATGTAAAGGTATAACAAAACATAAGGCAGTGAACACTCACTATCCAGTTTAAGAAAAGAACATGATTATTACTTGTGAATCCTTGTACTGATCTTTCCTAATCCCTTCTTCCCCTTAACTCTGCCTGGAGAGGTAACCCTATACTAATTTGAACTTAACATTCTTTTGCTTTTCTGTATAGTTTCATTGCATATGTCTGAATCTATGCCAAATATATCATTATATCTTGCATGTCTCTGAACTTTATATACATCAAATTATACTGTATGTGTTCTTCTGCGGCTTGCTTTTTCATTCAACATATGTTCCTGGGTCATGTGAGTTTGCAATTCATTCATTTATTTTCCCTGTGCTAAGTATTCCAGTGTATGAATAAGCCTTGCTTTTTTAATCCACTATGATGTTGATGGACACTTGGGTTCCATGTTTGGCTGTCACGTACATAACTGCTAAGGACCAATGTCTGTACCTTGGAGTCCGACATGCTGGGTCATAGGCTAGCAACATCTTCACCTTCATCAGGGAAGGAAAAATTCTTGTCCAGTCATTGCTCTTTTTTTCTTATGAAAAACAGCACATGTAGCTAGCACAATTAATATTTCTTGCTTATATACTTTAGTGATCTTGGATATACCATATCCTCATGTCTGCAGACTCTTACCACATCTCTTCCTGATTAGTGATATAACCATTTTACATCTTTCTCTGAACTTATAGTCCATTTCAATAAAGCAGCCTGCTCCAATGATCTATAAAAAGAACAGTGTGGACTCTTGAGCAAAAATGCAACACTTACTTCTGTGGGATTGGGCATAAAAAATTTATGCTTTTATCCAGTAGTTAGAAGCAATGATGTCTGAAGACAGTAAAGTGTGGTAGGTTAAGCGGTGACTATTTCATGAAATCACTTTCTTCCCTCTAAGAAATAAAGCATGTACTTAGACCAACATTATTTCTTGATTTTTCACCTAAAATGCTTTCAATCTGCCACATACCTAATACTGAATTTCAAATGTAAATCTGAAGAGGTATTATACATGATTTTTTAAAAAGATTTTATTTATTTGACAGAGAGAAACACAGCCAGAGAGGGAACACAAGCAGGGGGAGTGAGAGAGGGAGAAGCAGGCTTCCTGCCAAGCAGGGAGCCCGATGTGGGGCTCGATCCCGGGACTCCGGGATCATGACCTGAGCCAAAGGCAGTCACCCAACCAACTGACCCACCCAGGCGCCCCTGATTTTTACATGGTCTCTTTGCATGGTATTGGAATTTTAAATTATTTTATGTTTCTCTTCTCATGGTAAGGTAAAAAATTGATAAGGAATTAATCAATGTAGGTGGAGGCAAGTGAGAGTATTCTGCTCATATGCAAGCATTCAGTATATATGTCCTACAAATGTGTGTGTATGTTGTTGTGTGTTTGTGTGTGTGTGTGTGTGTGTGTGTGTTATGTATTATGCCAGGAAAAGCAAAATTATTTATCTGCTTAGGCTTCTTCCTTTCACAAGTATATTTTGCCTCAGGGACAGGTGTCATCTGTTTATGTTAATAATGAATGAGACTTCAGACTAAGCCATGATGCCAAGAGGCTAAGAGGCTCCAACCTTCTTCCCATGAAACCTGATATAAGATAGTGTAGATCATAAGATAAAGACAACCATTTCAGATAATATTTTTTATTAATGTTTTAAGTGTTTTCCTCAAGATAAAAAAAATGTCATGACAAATGAAATTACTTCGTTCTTGCACTAAAAGTAGTTCTCGAATCATCCTAGAGGTAGAGGGTAACCTTTAGAACTGGGTTGTCTTCCCGCAAAGGTTTGAGTTTTTTCTTCTTGATCTGCTATGGGCCCATAATTTTTATCAGTAATCATAATTGAGTAGTTATTTATTACTGGTAGAATATAAGGAAATAATTTTTTAATCTATGATTAATGGAATAGCTCCCAGAGTTTTCTCCACTGGAAAAAGCACTTGCTTTTTGGATCTCTACACTCACTGACTTTCCTGAATAGTTTGAAGCTGGTTAACAAGAATGATAATTTGCAGAGTGGTATCATGAGTAATCCCTTTGAAAGCATTTCCTATTTTTCCTACAGATTTTCTCAGCATAAGTCTATATGATGAACTTAAATTACCAGAAATATATTTTCCTCAATGCTAGTATCTATCCTAAATTTCTCAATGGTTCAATGGCTAATTCTGGCAACCTGAATTCTCTTTACTGAACATGAAGAAGGACTCCAATTTATTAGACAATGTAGTGTCCTGGGATAGAACATCCAAAAATGGATTGCTCTTATTCTGGGGTTTAATATTGTAGATGTGTCAACTTTCAGTTAATAAGAATATTAGTGATCTAATTTACAGATGAGGAAACAGACTTAGAGAGCTGAAATGACTTACCTAAGACCACACAGCTTCCTCAAGATAGGGCATAAAACAGACTGGACTTTCTGATTCCTAATTCAATTCCCTGACTGGTCTCCTATAGGTACCAGCTGCTAAGTGGTTGCCTGGGCAACGAATCACCACTCTATCTTCCCTCTATCCACAGAGGCACATGAAAGTTGGCCAGCAGACTTACCTCTTTGCCCTGTCGGCTCCACCCACCTGCTGAGTCATCTTAGGCATACTACTTGCGTATATATTGTAACATGTAAAATTATATACAAATATTTTGTTAATGATGCAGTTCTATATAAATGTCAGTGAAGATATTTATCTGCTTAAGGACTAGTTTCTTCTTTTGGGGTGGGGGCAAGTTAACAGAAGCAGGTCCTTTTGTCTAAAATGAGGGGCTTTTACACAGAGCCGTGGACAAGCAGACCTTGATTATAGACAAGCCAACTTCAGTTCTCGTCTCCAGACACAGTGGGGAAGGAAGAGGAAAGTTTCTAGCCAAAGAGGGGAGTTAAGGGTGATTATTTGTTGACAGTAAAGAAGAGATGGTGGCACTGATCTTATAACTTGTAGGTCTTCAAGTCAGCTGGGTCTTTCTCCTTGTCTTCTCAGAGGAGAAACAGGAGCAGATGTTAGTTACAGAGGTGGTGAAGGCTGGATGCATGCCCTGTGGCCTTGGACTGCCGTGGAGAGAAGGTCACCATATCCTCTCCTCAAGGAGCCATCAATATGCAGACTTGGTTCTTCACTAGAATGGCCAGACATCCAGGGGCCAGATTACCAAGGCACATTGAGGATGATCAGATTTCTAGAGCCAGCCACACTGTCTAGGTCCAAACAACCCACCATTCTTTAACACATTTAGCAGAAAAACAAATTACTCTGGTATATTTCAAATGCAATCCTGTTGCCCACATTCAAATCACAGCAGTATTCAGAATCTGGAAGGCTTAACACAATAGGAGTTTAAGTTTTGCACCTATTGAACCCAAATGGACCTTCCTGATCACTGGCACCGCACAAGGAGATATTCCCTTCTCCATGAATGAAATTGTCCAGCAGCCACCGATGAATGACTTGCCCAACACTTGATGGCACATGGAACACATCACATGACTTGCCAATCCACCATCTTGTGGATTCTTCAGATAGCTAACAAGGTGCCAACCTCAATACGTCTTCTCATGTGCATTTGGTAGTTTCTTCTCCAGTTTGGATGAACACGGGCAGCTTGCCAATGTGAGGATTCATGATGCCAGTGGCTATTTTCTGTTAATAAGAGAGAATTTACTCTGCCCAGCTTTACCTTAGCTCTACAGCTAAAGTGGAAACTAGATTTCCAATTTCAGTGTCTTTCCTACCTTATAATAACTTCTGGGAAGTCCTCACAAGCTCTGCCCAAAGATACGCAGCAAGAGAATGATCCTTATTTTGAAACTTCAGTTTTGAAACTGTTGGTCTTCCTTTTAACAGAAACTACAAAGGGATGTGTTTCATGTGACATAAAGCCCATCCCAGGTGCTGCTAAGAGCTTGCTATGAGGGCCATAGGGCAAGTAATCATGGTTGTCTACCTGTTGGGTGTTCTCTTTGTGATTGTATTAAATATTTAATGGAATTCCCTCCTTGTGGGGAACAAAGCAACTTAGAGGGCAAGCCACAGTGATTACTTGCCTTCTTTTTGCCTGCTTGAGTTGACTCTGAGGAGCGGCACCTGCTGGGCTTAATAGGCTGCATGGTTTAAGGCAAACTCCTTGGCTCATGGATGGAAAATCATGGCAGAATGGACACATAAGATATAGAGCCAGAACTAAATTTTTGAGCTTTAAATTCTGCAACCTTATGAAGATCGCTGTATGTTCATTTTGTTACAAGACTGTTACATCTTCCATGAAAAGAATGGAAGACACAAAAAATATACCTGATTATATTTATTTATAGTGACTCAAGAAGCACTCATGTTCATAGATTACCATGTAGGTGGGTTTTATATTCTTACCCGTCATTTGCTCCTTGGGAGGAGGGTGCCCATGCTTGGCTCCTGAAGACACTGACAGAACACCGTGTGTATTAATTTTCTATCACTGCATAACAGGACACCACAAATTCAGCAGCTTAAGACAAATGCCCATTTCTTATTTCACAGTTTCTGTAAGTTAGAAATCTGGGCATGGCCTAGCTGGGTTCTCTACTCCAGGGTCACACAAGGCTAAAATTAGGTGTTGGCTAGGTGGCATTCTCATGTGGATTTTGGCATTTTTCAAAGCTTGTTCAGATGATGGCGGAATTGAGTTTCTTGCAGTTGTAGACTGAGGTTTCCCTTTTCTTAATGATTGCTGATAAAAGGTCTCTCTCAGCTCTTAGATTGCCCTTAGGGACTAGTCATATGGCCCTCTCACAACATGGCAGTCACTTGCTCAAAGCCAACAGGAGAATCTGACACAGTTGGCCGTGACAGAGTCTTACAGGATGTCAGGAGTGATTTACACAATCCCAAGAGTGGCTATCCCATCACCTGTGCCACATAACATAACCTAATCAAGGAACTGATGATCCTGTCGTATTTACAAGGCCTACCCACACTCAAGGGGAGAGGATTCTACCAGACTTGTACAAAGTGGAGGGTGGCAGGTGGGAATCTTAGAGGCCATCTTTAGAATTTTACCTACCACACTATAATAACAACTACACTTGCATCCACACAAAATATCTCTATTCCATAAGACCTTCCATATATCCTGCTATGGAAAAATGTCCATAAGAAAAAAAGCCACAAAGAAGTATGTCTAGAATAATGTATAGAAGTATGTAAAGAATGATATGTGTACATATATACACATATTTTTCTAATAGACCCCTCAAACCTAACATGTCCAAAACAGCTCACAACCTTTTTTTCTCCCAAGCCTACTCCTCTCTCTGTTTCCCTGTCTCTATTAAGGCAACTCAGTCCTTCCTGATGCTTATGACAAAAGTCTTATAGGCCTCATTCTCTCATGTTGCACATCTAGCTCATCAGGAAGTCCAGGTGACTCCACCTGCAAAATTTATCCAGAATTTGACCACTTCTCACCACTCAACTCCTACCACCCAATCCAAGCCACCCCCATCTCTAGAGTATGTCATGCCCATAGCTTCTTAATCTCTGCCACTCTATACTCTGTTCTCAATATAATAGCTAGATGCTTTTATATTTTAAGTCATCATATCACAACTCTGCTCACAAACTCTTTGAAGTCTCCTTATGTCATCAGTAGAGTAAAAGCCAAAGTCACAATTCTCTCAGAGGCTTACAATGCCCTACACAATCTGGCATCTCATTATCTGGCCCCAGCCCTGAGTCCTACTTCTCCAGCCACACTGGCCATTTTGTTATTCCTGGAACATGCTGCTCACACATCTACCTCAGGGCCTTTGCACTGGCTATTCCCTCAGATGAAATACTTTTTCCCCAAGATCTATGTAGTTCAAATCCTCACTTCTTTAAAGTCATTTTTCAAATGTTACCTGTTAGCAAAGCCTGACAACCTTGCTAGTATATCCCCTTTTATCCTGCTCTACTTTTTCTCTGTAATTCCTAACATCTTATAATAGGTAATCTATTTCTGTATTTATTTTTTTTTGTATTTTTTGCCATCTGCTCTCACTAAAATGTAAGCTCAGTGAAGGTGTGGATTTTGTCTGTTTTGCTCACTAATGTCTCCCCAACAACTGGAACAATGTATAGTATTTAATAGTCATCATTGTTCAGTGTTGTTGAATATTTTATCTATGTTATTTATGAACATATATATTGTTGAATATATCATAAATTAATGCATGAGCATATTATATATTTGTAGGAAAAGATCAAAAAGAACTTATACTAAACTTAATAATTGCCATGTCTAGAGAGATGGCAATATTAGAGATTTTGATTTTATTTTTACTTAAAAACTTCACAAGCATTTGTATTACTTTTGTAATTAGGCAAATAAGCTATTTTAAAAATTTAGACCCTTTATATCTTATGTGAAATTATAGTCTGCCAGGCTATCTTGAGTCCTATAAGAACTATAAATTATTACTCAGAGCCAGAAGTGAAATAATGCAAGATTTCTAAGTAAATTAACTTGCCTTTATCTTTGGGGAATTAAGATGATTATTCTCTATTGCTCTACCCAGTGTGGGGTCCTGCGTGAATTTTATCCTAGGATCCTTCTTTGCCTAAGACTGTCCCAACAGCATGTACATAAAATGCCTTTGCTGCCATATCAGGTGACTTCTTGGAGTGCATACTCTATTTACAAATACAGTCACCCTGAAGCAGTTAATCTGGTCTTGCTTTTAGCTGGAATTGTGTTTATGAATTCAACTCCCAATAATTAGTTGTACTCTAGTGCATTATCTGTGAAGCTTTCTGCCTTTCTTTTCATACTAGAATCAAAAGAATACCTTAAAACAAACACACTAATGCACAAGGGCATTATTTAGTCATTATAAGGTATAATATTCTGTTGCTTAATTTAGTATTGCCCCTCATTTGTATAGTTATGGAGAAAATTTTCAGAGCCATTACATGCAGAGTTGTCCTCTGTGTGCAGCAGGAATGAGCTATTGGACCCAACATTTAAATAGGAAAGGTTCGGCAAGGTGGGGAGCTAGGGGGAAATGGCAGAAAATAACTAAAAAGTAGAGCAGCCCTTATGCATGGATGATTTGGTGGTGTATGCATTTGTTACAAATTTAAGAGCAGTGGGAAACCCATCAGGACCCACATCTCCTCTGCCATGGGTGGCTGATGCACAGTTAAATCTAAGGTGTCATGGTCCTAAATCCATCACACTTCAACCTCAGTTTTTCCATATGGAATTCTTTCTCTGATTTTTGTTTGTTTGTTTGTTTGTTTGTTACCAAAGCGTGTTGAGGACAACTCAATAGTTCTTACCTTTGTCATGTAGCACTTAAGGATAATGGGGCTCCAGGCTCTAAGATCCTTTGACTTAGAGCATTAATGCCCATTTTGCCTGTCAGAGCATCATAGCCAAGCACTCCTGTAGTCTGGGATGCTGAATGTTAGCCCAGCAGGACAATTCATTGTTTATTTTCTATAAAGCCTTCTGGTCTATCAGCTCTACTACTGTTACAAAGGAAATGTACAAATTTGAAACCATTAAGAGATAGAGCTCTGTGGATTGCTTCTCAGCAATCTCTCAGTCGCTGATACTTCGTGTTAGCCAGATTGAGATACCTTCCGGGTAGTAAGGTTTGAAGACTGGACAGTGGATATAACAATTCCAGATGACCAGGAAAGTGAGGAGGGTTGGAGGATTACTAAGACTTGAACAAGGTATAGAATGGGATAGCTGTGGGGAGTGAAGACAAATAGGAGTCCTAAGAGTGGAACATAACATTTGCTGCATAGGCGGTGAAGAATATGCCTCAGTTATAAGCCCAAAGGTCAGTTATTTTTCTAGGAGTACTTTTGTCAGAAACTTAAGGAATCATTGGTAGGTATGTTCTAGGAGCCATTAGGACTGATTCTATGTGGAGGTAAGGTAGACAAAAAGAAGCCACCTTTCTTCTGTTTTAGAAAAATCAAGGGTCTGATGTCAGAACATCTCCCCCTCAGCTTGTCCTAGTGTCATAATTCCTCTCTGGTAGGTTGACATTTGGGAGATAAAGTATTGCTTTAAATTATTGCTGGGGTGCCTGTGTGGCTCAGTCAGTTAAGCATCTTCCTTTGGCTTGAGTCATGACCCTGTGGTCCTGGGATGGAGCCCCTTCCCAGGGTCTGTGCTCATCGGGGAGTCTGCTTCTCCCTCTCCTCTGCCCCTGTCCATCATTCCCCTGCTCATGCACTCTCTTTCACTCACTCGCTCTCAAAAAAAACAATCTTTTAAAAACAAACAAATGAACAAACAAATAAATAAATGCTAAAATTGTACCTACCTTTGTAGGGAAAGGAAACACATTGAAAAATAAAGAATAGTGTTATATAATACAACCAACTCACCTAACATTTCCACTGACCACCTTTGGGAGGCTGGAAAACATGCAAAGTGTATTTTGATGGCCCCAAGTAGATCCGTGTCTTGGAAAGATCCAATGAGGACAGAGACTAGACAACATTTTTAGGTTTGCACATCTTTCATTGGACAGAAAGAAGTAAGCACTCCCAGAAAATATGTTTATTTTAACTGTGGCCTTCTAGAAAGGCTGCTCAGTGTCACATGATTTAACATTTGGGACTCTAATGGTGTGAGTTTTGAACTTGGAATGATTGGGAACCTTGTGGAACAGTGGGGCAGATATTTGGGGGCAGGTATTCTTCTCAATATTAGTAATATGTACATTTGCAAAACACCTTACAAATTTTGAAACCCTGTCACACATATTCTTTTTTTTTTTTTAAGATTTTATTTATTTATTTGATAGAGAGAGATCACAAGTAGGCAGAGAGGCAGGCAGAGAGAGAGGAGGAAGCGGGCTTCCCGCTGAGCAGAGAGCCCGATGTGGGACTCGATCCCAAGACCCTGAGATCATGATCTGAGCCGAAGGCAGAGGCTTAACCCTCTGAGCCACCCAGGCGTCCCAACACACATATTCTTATAATACAACTTGGAAAAGAAGAAAAAGCACAAAGGAAAAAAGATGACAATTGTCTATAATGCCAAAATCTGGAGACAACCAGTGCTAACATTCTGGTGTGTGCAAGATAAATGTCAATAACAAAATTGAGACTTAGAGAGCTTTGGTGACTTGGTCGGGGTCAAGAGACCAATAGATATTTTTGACCTCCATTGACTGATACAATCTGAAGACCTGGGGTTATCTGATGAAGAGAGACGACTCTTTCCTTCCTACTTTGTTATCCCTCTTCACTTCTGTTTGGGATGCATTCTTCAGGTGTCTTGTGCTTCCTTTCATGGGCTTCATCTCTTCTCCTTCAGCCCCTGCAGAGAATGATACATGCTCTCAGCCCTTGCTGTTTCCTATGGTCATATTAACTAACCTGCATTTGTTTAACTTTCCAGAAACAACAGCATTGCCACAGATAGACAAATCGGTGGGGGGAGAGGGTTTCCTGAATGATCTTAAAATAAAAAAATTGACTCTCATCATACTCCTTTCTTCCCATCTCCCGTCATGCTGGGCTCATCAAGCATACTGATCATTACCATTCTCTCTTCCTTACTCTCATCAACAGTTAATGCTGTCTTCATTTCCTTCCCTCAGCTGCAGTGGTAATGACTGAAAGACATTCTCAGTGTTCTCTTTTGCCCCTCCTCTCCTCTTGTGCTCAGCCCACACAAGCCTCCGGCACTGGAGCAATGCAACTCCACTCTCTCAGTGTGGCCTTCTTCTCCTCCAGAACTAACTATTTGACTTCTGTTTCTCATCCCATCCCTTCTTGCCTTGCCTGTCTTTGTCTTCAGGGATCCCATTTTTGGTGCTTCAGTAACCCATTTTTGGTGCTATTTCACTATTCTGCCAAAATTGACACTATAGTTCCACTTCAGTTCTATTTAGAAAATAACTTTCCCCCTTGTCTACAAGTAATTCATTATCCAAAATGTAGAAAGTAGAAACAGTAATTTAAAAACTCCCCTAGGCAGAATTTTTTCAAAATATATATCTGTATCAAACCATTATGAAGTACATGCTAAACATGTTATAATTTTGTCAATTCTACCTCAGTCAAGTTGGAGGAGAAAAGCAGTGGCCAGAGCTGAGCAGGGATGGAGGAATGAACAGGTGGAACAGAGAGGATTTGAGGAGCAGCGAAACTGCTCTGTGAGATACTATAATGATGGATACAGGTCATTATGCAGTTGTCAAAACCCAAGAAAAGTACAGCTTCAAGAGCAAACCATAATGTAAACTGGGGACTTTGGATGATAATGATGTTATCAGTGTGAGTTCATCAATTATAACACATACACCACGCTAGTGAGTGATGTTGATAGTGAGGGAGGCTGAGGGGCATGTGTGGGGCAAGAGGTGGGAACTCTCTGTACTTGCACTCATTTTGCTGTGAACTTGAAACTGTCCTAAAAAGTAAAGTCTATTTAAAAAGTAAGGAAACCAACTCCCATAAGCAAACCATTCAGAGGTAATTACTGTGGTTATATTTCCAGGATTTTCCAATGTATATGACAGACACCCACACTGTTATCACTTAATACATTAAAAATGTCCACGTTTAGCAAATATTCTTCTATAGCATAATTTAAATTAGATGGATAAGATTCCATTGTGTAGGTGTGAGATGCTTTACTTAACCAACTCCCTCCAGCTGAGTATTCAGGTTATTTCTAATACAACATTATCTAATTATCAACAATTATCAACATTGTTCTAATACAACATTAGTGACCCTACAGTTTATACATTTATATGCAATCTTATGTGTATAGCTATAGTAACTACCATAGAATAAATTTCTAGACACAGGAATTGATGGGTCGAAGGGTATTTATACTTTTTAGACTCTGGATACACATCAATAAATCTCTTTCTGAAAGGGTTGTAGCAGTGTATTCACACGTTAGAAATGCTACAAAGCTTTGAAGTTTCGAGTGGGAGTTTTAGAGTTCTTTTCCATCCCAGGGACCAACCCCACCTTCTTCATTCTGCCCAAAATACCATGTCCCCTCAGGTTCAATTTTCATCCTTTTCGTCTTTTCCTTGCACAAGCTCTTCCTTGGTGATTTTACCCACTTACTCCCAACCAAAGGCTGAGGACTCCCAGATGAGCACCTCAGGCCCTCCATCTCTCCCACCACCATCTCAATTGTAACTTGAACTCGGAATTATTTTGCTCAGACTTCCTGTGTTCTCCACACTAGGGAACTCTGGCCATTCTTACTCAAACCAGAAATTTCCATGTTATCCTTGGCAGGGATGGGAGAACCTCCCCAGAATAAAAAATTCTTTAGGGGCACCACAGTAATTTTTGGTGCAAAGCTCTCTCTTATTTTCACTGATCAACAGCCTGTGGTTTGTTTTTCTCACCACTGGCCTCTCAAGCTGTCTCTCTCTCCTTGTTTCTTTCACTCACCCCATGTTCTTCTCATTCCTCAGCTGCTTCAGATCTCCTAGGAGAGGTCAGAGTGGGGCTTTGGCTGTCCCAGAGTTGGCAGAGACAACTGTCCCTCCTCCTCTGTACCGACCCCAGTGTAGGACCCTGAGCAGAACAAAACAGACCCAAACATTCTAGCGCTACTCTGGCTAGCCCAAGCCTGCCGCTTATAACCTCCCAGACCTCTGTACAATGGACCCCCTCCTTCCTGTTCAGCAGCATTGCCGTAAGTCAGACCTTAGCCTGAGGGAGAGAAAGAAAACCACTTTGTTTCTTTGGAAGATAACTCGGATAGATGTGTTTGTTATTTTCTGACTTTCTTTGAACTAGTCTTTCGGCTTTCAAGGCAGTTAATCTCTCTGAGTCTTATCTGAGAGGGAGGAAGTGAACAGTATCCACCTGCAGGGTTGTTTTAACAAGTGTATGAGGTAATGCATGGGAAGATGTTGAACTGAATGCTTGATAGGAAGTGAGCATCTAGTAAATGTTAGCTCAGCATCATCAGCGCCACCATTGTCCTTGAAGACCCACTTGTAAGGATCTAAAGCTACGTGTGATTTCTCACAACAGAGTTGCTGGCTTTTCTATTGTATTTTGAAATTGCTTTACTTGGACACTTGTTTTATCTTAACTATTTCTATTTTTACTACACTGTGAGCTCCTCACACAACTGTTTAAATTCACATTTGTATCCTCAAAACCCAGCCTGGTGTCTGGTGCATAGGAGGTGATAAATAGATGTCAGGAGTCTTAACTTTTAGCTCACACTACTCTCAAAAGTCACTGTCAGTTTGATTGCAAATCTAAACGTGAAAGCTAAAACAAAGATTCTAGGAAAAGAATTGGAGAATATCTTCATGAGCTAAGAGTTGGGAAAGATTTCTTGAACAAAACCAAACAAGTACTTTTTAAAAAGAAATGAACATACTAGTATCAAGAATAGAAGAATAGAATATATCTGGAAAATTAATTTCTCAGAGGAAAACCAAAACAATCTAAACACAAAATTTAGGTTTGTAAGTGAACTTCCAATTTCAAATGTTTAAAATACGTAGCTCTTAACTTTTACAATGAACACTTAAAAATATAAAAGTAATTTTTTACCCCAATAATCATATAAAACCTTGATATCTTATTTTTTTCCCTCAGTATTGGGATGACAGGTTGACCTTTCTCACTAGATATCAAGGTCATATGAAGTTGCCAACACCCTGTCAGTTTTTAGTAGCTCTTCTCTAATAGTTAGATATGGGCCATTGGTTTTAATATTAAGTGGAGCTTATTACTGAATGAATGGTTTTTGGTCCTGTTAATTATATCTTCATATTTTAAATGGTCATCTGACAGTCCGCTAGAGTATAGAAAGACGATCTCTGAACCTCTACATTTATCATATATTTTTGCAACTTCAATTTTTGTGTGTAACTTTATAATATACCTAGTAAATTAGTGATGTTAAAAATATAGAGTATTGGGACCTTTAGGTGGTTCAGTCGGTTAAGCGTCTGACTCTTGATTTTTGGCGCAGGTCATGATCTCAGGGTCATAAGATTGAACCCCACTGGGCATGGAACCTGCTTAAAATTCTCTCTCCCTCTCCCCATGTCCCCCACCCCCACTCAGATGTTCTCACTCGCTCTCTCTCTCTAAAAAAAAAAAGAGATAAAGCATTAAAAGTATATATGCAAATGAAAGCATTATAGGCTCGAAACATTTTTACTAACAAGATGTGCCCAATCAAAGAGAACTGACCACCTGTTTAAATAAAATGTTTTAAATACTCAGGGCAGAAACAGTTGCTAGAATTTTTGTCTGGTAGCATGATCATGATGAAGAGTTTTCCATCCAGCTCTCCATGGCTGCAGGGATTGCAGGAAGTAGTGTTGGTGTGGGGTCTTTTGGTTGCTTCGTATTTGGTTCAGCCTTGATCTCATTAAGATGTTTATTGTGATACTTTAAATTAAAAGAGGCAGATTAATGTCTGTATTAAACAATAGATATAATTTATCTTTTCTAAAGTTATTTTTAAATGTCTGTTATGAAGAGTGGTTGGCTATTAAATCAGAAATGGGTAAATAATGTTTAATTTTAATTAACTACTTTCTTGTGTCCTAGGTCGACCAGATATCGGGATTTCATATAAGATCTGTTCTCTGTGTCCCTATTTGGAATAGCAACCATCAAATAATTGGTAAGACATTACCTAAATAGTTCAAACTTCTTTTTTTCCTTTCTTTTTTGTTTTGTTTTGTTTTGTTTTGTTTTGTTTTGTAAGGCAGGGCATGGGTGAGGGGTAGTGGGAGAGGGAGAGAGAAACTTAAGCAGACTCCATGCTGAGTGTGGAGCCTATGCAAGACTCAGTCTCACAGTCCTGAGATCACGACCAGAGTTGAAACCAAGAGTCAGATGCTTAACCAACTGTGCCACCCAGTACAAATTTCTTTTTTTTTAAAATATTTTGTTATTTATTTATTTATTTGAAAGAAAATGAGAGAGAGAGAGAGCATGAGAGGGGGAAGGTCAGAGAGAGAAGTAGACTCCTCACTGAGCAGAGAGCCCAATGTGGGACTTGATCCTGGGACTCCAGGATCATGACCTGAGCCGATAGCAGTTGCTTAACCAACTGAACCACCCAGGTGCCCACAAACTTCTTTTATGAAGAAAGACAAATCATGTCTTTTTTTACCTGCTCCCCACTTTTGCACTTGATCTTAACAAAAAGACGAAGAAGGGATACCTGCTCCCCTCTTTTATGACCAGGACTCATCCATTTATGTTTCATTCCCTCATATCATTTCGTAAGTGTAGACTCCTGATGAATTAACATTAACTGGAAGAATGAACAAAGATTTATTCTTTTAATTGAGGACCAATAATTTTGAAGTTGGAGAGGATCTCAGAAATCAACTAATAGAACTCTCTTATCTTACCTTGTGGAAATTGAGGTGGGGTGGGGGAATCACACAAAGACCAGAAGAAAGTCAGAATGTTAGTGGCAGGATCAGGATCACAAGTCAGGCTTCCCCAACTCCTCTACAGATTTTCCCACTACATCTGTATGTTTACATCTATGCTTTACAGGGAGAGTACATGCAAAGGAAAAGAATATGCAGTATTAGAACATATACTGTGCATGCATATTTCTGGATGATTCTGAAATAGGTTATACTTGAACCAGAATAACAAAACTGTGAGCCAAAGCAGCTTCCTAGTTTTTCTCCCTCTTTTGCTCCTTTCCCTCCCCTCAGAACCTCTGTCAGAAGAGTATCAAACCCAGGAAAGAAGTCAGTGGGTAGAGAAGTCATAAAGAGTGGAGGCGCTAGTTAAAATTATTGAAACATAATTAAAACATAACTTTTTCTAAGAGACATAAGGTAACTAGTGCATTTACCTTTGTTTCCCCCCAATATTGCCTGTTAAACTGTAAGACACTGCCACTTATCAAAGGATTTAATATTCTGTAAATACTGTCAAGATTTGAACTAATAATTTTTTCATCAGTTCACTTAATTTGCAGAAAAATTTTTATGCATTAATGAACATAAAGAATGTTCAAAGATCTGGGAATTTGAGCCCCTTGTACAAAGCATTGAATTGCGTTCTGTATAGTTTTAAATATATTTATGTTTAAAGAGAAGAGAAATACATAAGAAACTCTGTTTCTGTGCTATTTGTTACTGTCCAATGGCAATCTCAAATATGGTCTTAGCTTTCATTCCTAACAGTAAACATCTGTTATTCCTTCAAAATCAAGACTGCAGTTTGCTCATTACATGCTAACGATTTCTGTTTCCTTATATACATCATATGTACATCATTATATGCATCTTCTAGGATATGATGACTTACTTCCCTATTGGGAACTTAGGTGTTTTTAAAAAACTCAAGCATGCTTTAGAATCATAACTATTTTTTGTTTGCACCAAAGGAGGGAAAAACAGGAGAATGTTTTTCAAGATTGTTCAGTTTTCTGGTTGGAATTGTGTCTTGCCCCAAAACATCTGGTACAATGCTGGAAATGAAGTTGGGAAAGAGGAAGTAAATAGGAATTAAGGTTGTCAGAACTGTATGTACCCCATCAGCAGCAGGCAGCAGAACTAACCTTGCTTTGAAGGTTAAGTGCACCACAATCCCCACATTCCTTGAATATTCATTCCATGCGGAACAATATACTTTAAAACATTCACACATTAACTTATTTCATCTTCATAACCCTCTGAGATAGTTAATATTTTAATCCCTGTTTTACAGATGAGGACTTTGAATGCTAAGAAAGTTAGGTAACTTGTTCAAGGTAATACCTGATGGTGGAGTTGAGATGTGAACTGAGACAGTGTGATACCAGAGCCCATATTTTTTTAAAATAATCATTTATTTGGGGGCACCTGGGTGGCTCAGTTGGTTAAGCGACTGCCTTCGGCTCAGGTCATCATCCCAGAGACCTGGGATTGAGCCCCACATCAGGCTCCCTGCTTGGCAGGAAGCCTGCTTCTCCCTCTCTCACTCCCCCTGCTTGTGTTCCCTCTCTGGTTGTGTTTCTCTATATCAAATAAATAAAATCTTTAAAAATAATAATAATAATAATTTATTTTATTTTTTCAGTGTTCCAAGATTCATTGTTTATGCCCCATACCCAGTGCTCCATGCAATATGTGCCCTCCTTAATGCCTACCACCAGGCTCGCCCATCCCCCCACCCCCCTCCCTTCCAAACCCTCTGTTTGTTTCTCAGAGTCCAAAGTCTCTCATGCTTTGTCTCCCTCTCTGATTTATCCCAGTTCACATTCCCTCTCCTTTTCCTACTGTCCTCCATGTTACTCCTTATGAGAGCCCATGTTCTTAATCACGATGCCATCCTGCCTTGCTCAGGTACTGTGTTTGGCAGGATTGAAAGCATAAAAAATTACATGTATGTATGTACACACACACATACATTATTACTCAGTTATTAATACTCAGTGGTGTATCTAATTGCATATATGTGTATATGCTTGTGTATATGTCAGATATATTCAAGTCACTGTGCACAGTCACCTTGAAAACCATTTTCAAGGAATCAGACTGATGCCTAGTAGAACTCCAGTGTGGATATCACAGCCTTGAAGACAGACCGTATCACTGAACCTCAGCTCTGTCCCCCGGTGATAGCAGGCACTGGGGAGACCAGAGACCAAACTGAGTGTTTGAAGTTACCTAAGGAGGGTATCAAGTCAGCTGGGCTTTATTATATTACAGTAACACAGTGACCAGTGCTAAAAATGACCACGTAAACCAAACTCTTCCCACAGGAGTGGCTCAAGTGTTAAATAGACTTGACGGGAAGGCTTTTGATGATGCAGATCAACGACTTTTTGAGGTAAGAAAATCAATTTGTGACTCAAAGTCTAGAGCTGAGTCACTAATAGTCTCCTGGTTGCAGCTTGCCAAAAATCTGTCAAGAGTATGGCTATAGTGGTGAGACCGCCATCCAGCCCCAGGAGTTCGGCCATCTCCTTTCTTGGGGTTTCAAGCTTCCCTTTATTCCAGTCTGCCCTCTAGCTGCAAAGGTTGGCCTTGAACAGGCATCCTTGTAAGCTTTGTACCAACAAAGTAGCCAACATGAAAACCCCATGATTATTTTTCCTCTAGGAGAGGATACCTCACAGCTTCTTTACTAACTGGTTCTAGATCTATCTTCCTTCCTCTTAACATTTACCTCACAGGTACGCTCACCTGGTTTCCTCACCAAAATATTTGATAGCCTAGCCACTAAAAGGGTACTTTAGTTTAATGGAATGGAGTTACTAAAACAAGTCTGCGATCTAAATAAAGAACACATTTGGTAAGACTGTATGTTTTTAAATTTATAAGGTCATTTCTTACGATGATATTATATAAATAATTTTCTCTCATGTACAATGTGAGCTATAAAGTTGTTACATGACAATATGAGAATTTTTTTAAAGATTTTATTTGTTTGACAGGTCATCAGCTTGAGAGAGAAATCACAAGCAGGCAGAGAGGCAGGCAGAGAGAGAGGAGTAAGCAGGCTCTCCACTGAGCAGAGAGCCCGATGTGGGACTCAATCCCAGGACCCTGAGATCATGACCTGAGCCGAAGGCAGAGGCTTACCCTCTGAGCCACCCAGGAGCCCAGTAATAAGAATTTTAATGTGCCTATTTCCCCAAGGCCTACCTCTGTGTACAATGAAGTTATATTTTCAGACCCATTTCTGATGACTGCCTGCTTTCATATTAGATTATACTAATGAGTTATTGCAATTTTATTTAGTGGGCTTTCTCTTTCCTAGGCTTTTGTCATCTTCTGTGGCCTGGGCATCAACAACACAATTATGTATGATCAAGTGAAGAAATCCTGGGCCAAGCAGTCCGTGGCTCTTGATGTAAGTCAGTGTTTATGTCCAAATCATATGCTATAAAGCCCTCATTTTATGATAGAAAAAAAGTCTTTGTTACGGGACTTAATTTCTCAATTTTTAATTCCCTAGTTATTGGGCTTTAATTAATTTAGGCTCACATGTTTGAATTTGATGAAAGCCACAGACACTCCCTAGGACAATGCACCTTTGCACACAATTTTGCATACAGTCTTGGGGAGTTCACAGATTCCTTGAAGGCCATCCATATGTTGCACAGTTAGATACAGATTTTATGTGTCAGGTTTATTAAAAGTGATGATGCAAAAATAATTTGTTAGGATTTATTTAAAATTAAACGCATTAGGGACTTATTTTGAATATGTACAGGTAGTCTGGAATTTCACAACTTTTCTTACCATAAAAGAAAACTTCACTGTGAAGATATGTGACCCAGGTCGGGGAAGCTTCTGTCGTTCTCCAACTCCCCTGCCACAAACATGTACACCTCCCACCAAGAACTCTGACCTGTTCTCTAGACTAAGTCCAAAAGCAATAGATCTCTCCTGAGTCCCAGCTTGTTTCTTTTTCTCAAATGGTACAATGCTCTTTTAAACTACTAAGATGTTAAATTCTACTTACAGTATTAGAACAGAAACTTAAAGATTTAAAAGTATTCTCCAAACCCATCATTTTTTTTAGCTACAAGCTAAATCTATAGCATTTTTTCTTATTTAATTTAAATTCAATTTATTAACATATATTGTACTGTTACTTTCATAGGTATAGGTCAGTGATTCATCAGTCTTATATAACACCCAGTGCTCATTACTTCACATTCCCTCCTTAATGTCCATCCCCAGTAACCCCAGGACCCCACAACCATCCCCTCCAGCAACCCTCAGTTTGTTTCCTATGATTAAGACTCCTATGGTTTGTCTCCCTCTCTGATTTTGTCTTATTTTATTTTTTCCTCTCTTCCCCTGTAATTCTCTGTTTTGTTTCTTAAATTCCACATATGAGTGAGATAATTATCTTTCTCTGCTTGATTTATTTTGCTTAGCCTAATACCCTCTGGTTCCAACCACGTCATTGTAAATGGCAAGATTTCATTTTTTGATGGCTGAGTAGTATTCCATATATACACACCACATCTTCTTTATCCATTCACCTGTTGTTGGACATCTACGCTCTTTCCACAGTTTGGCTGTTGTGGACACTCCTGCTATAAACATTAGGGTGCAGCCCTTTTGGATCACTACGTTTGTATCTTTGGGGTAAATACCTAGTAGTGCAATTGCTGAGTCATAGGGTAGCTCTATTTTTAACTTCTTGAGGAACTTATGTATTGTTTTCCAGAGTGGAAGCACCAGCTTGCATTCCCACCAACAGTGTAAGAGGGTTCCCTTTTCTCTACATCCTTGCCAACATCTGTCACTTCCTGACTTGTTAATTTTAGCCACTCTGACTGGTATGAGGTAGTATCTCATTTTAGTTTTGATTTGAATTTCTCTGATGCCAAGTGATGTTGAGCATCTTTTCATGTGCCTGTTGGCCATTTGGATGTCTTCTTTGGACAAATGTCTGTTCATCTCTTCTGTCCATTTCTTGACTGGATTATTTGTTCTTTGGGTGTTGAGTTTGATAAGTTCTTTATAAATTTTGGAGACTAGCCCTTTATCCAATATGTCATTTGCAAATATCTTCTCCCATTATGTCAGTTGTCTTTTGGTTTGGTTGACTGTTTCCTTTGCTGTGCAAAAGCTTTTGATCTTATTGAAGTCCCAATAGTTCATTTTTGCCTTTGTTTCTCTTGCCTTTGGAGACATGTTTAGCAAGAAGTTGCTGTGGCTGAGGTCACAGAGTTTGCTCCCTGTGTTCTTCTCTAGGATTTTGATGGATTCCTATCTCTCAGTTAGGTTTATGATCCATTTTGAGTCTATTTTTGTGTGTGTGATGTAAAGAAATGGCCCAGTTTCATTCTTGTACATGCAGCTGTCCTATTTTCTCAACAGCATTTATTGAAGAAACTATCTTTTTCCATTGGAGATTCTTTCCTGCTTTGTTGAAGATTAGTTGGCCATAGAGTGAAGGGTCCACTTCTGGGTTCCCTATTCTGTTCCATTCCAGTGATCAGTGTGTCTGTTTTTGTGCCAGTACCATGCTGTCTCAATGATTACAACTTTGTAATAGAGCTTGAAGTCCAGCATTGTGGTGCCACCAGCTTTGGTTTTCTTTTTCAACATTCCTTTGGCTATTCAGGGTCTTTTATGGTTGCATACAAATTTTAGGATTATTTGTTCCAGCTCTGTGAATAAAGCTGATGGTATTTTGATAGGGATTGCTTTGAATGTGTAGATTGCCCTAGATAGCAAAGACATTTTAACAATATTTATTCTTCCAATCCACAAGAATGGAATATTTTTCCATTTCTTTGTGCCTTTCTTAATTTCTTTCATGAGTGTTCTGTAGTTTTCTGAGTACAGATACTTTGCTTCTTTGGTCAGGTTACAGTTTTTGGTGCAATTATAAATGGGATCAACTCTTTAACTTCTCTTTATTCTGTCTCATTGTTATTATATAGAAAGGCAACTGATTTCTGTGCATTGATTTTATATCCTGCCACTTTGATGAATTCCTGTAAAAGTTCTAGCAATTTTGGAGTGGAATCTTTTGGATTTTCCACATAGAGTAGCATGTCATCTGTGAAGAGTAAGAGTTTGGCTTCTTCTTTGTTGATGCAGATGCCTTTTATTTCTTTTTCTTGTCTTATTGCTGAGACTAGGACTTCTAGTACTATGTTGAACAACAGTGATAGTGGATAGCCCTGCCATGTTCCTGACTTTAGGGGAAAAGGCTCTCGGTTTTTCCTCACAAAGAATGATATTCACCATGGGCTTTTCATATGTTTTTTCTGTTATTGAGGTATGTTTCCTCTATCCCTACACTGTGAAGAGTTTTATTCAGGAAAGGATGCTGTACTTTGTCAGATGCTTTTTCTGCACCTAATGAGAGTATCATATACTTCTTCTCCTTTCTTTTATTAATGTACATGATTGATTTGCAGAATCCCAGCTTGTTTTGACCTGAGACTTATTGTCTTCTCCAATTTCTGATCTGTAGCTATTATCAAAGATTCTTTTTATATCTGTGAAATGCTTACTAAGTAAGGCAGATAAAATATCACATAATATATGACATCATCTAGAACAACACAGTATAATGCATGTGCAGTCGTCAAAATATTCTGTGTACCAAGCAAGATATTGATAGAAAGACAAAACCAAGGGAGAGGAAAAGTAGGCAACATGGTCATACTTGCTGTACTTTGATTTAAGGTTTAAAGACATAAAATTAGTTATTTACCAAAAACTTTTCTATCTTTAATGGGACCACAAACTCTGGAAGCACAGGGATTTTATCTTTTTTATAAAAGATAAAGATAAAAATTTAGCACAAAGAAGGTGTTTATTAAGTGGTCTTTGGACAGATAGATGGAGGGAGGGAGGAAGGAAAGAATGGAAGAAAGGGATTCCCCTGCCCAAAAAAAAGGGATTTTTTTTTTCCTTGTTCTCCCTCTGAGTCCTGCTCCATTTATATGTAGTATCTTTACAATTAGGAATAAAAATAATATCTGCAAGATGAATTTATAAACAGGTAAACTATAAATATGCAACCATTAAATCCCTAATAAAGCATTAAGTTCTATGTGCAGAAGAATTTTCACATCCTAGCTCTGCTATGAGAATTAAAGGAGACGATACATGAGATTTTAATAGTCCATCAATAAAATCATAGTAATGCCAATAATCACCACAGTATCACTTGCAGTAATATGTTTATTACTGAGAAATCCATAGATTGTAAGAAAGAAAAGAGGACAGGAGTTTTGAACAGCAAATATTGTCATGACTCCTTCACCATCTTCAAATTTTGAACTCCATAGCATTGCCTCAGCCAGCTTTAGTTCCTTTAAAAACTTTAGTTTGTACTACTTTGAAAAGGACACACTATACACTAGTCCCACACAAACTCTATTTCATCCTGTCATGTTACACTTCACACATAAACCACCCTCCATACCCACATTCAAGCTCTTACAGGCCCCTAGTGGATCTTCATCCTGTTGAGAAGGGGGTGGAATCTATGGGTTGAAGCAGGAGCTGCCATTCCCCAATGAGAGGCAGCACTCTCACTGGCACCGAGGCCTAGTTCCCACCTGCCCCCCAGGAGCCGCAGTTCCCTTTACCTAGAAAGTGATAATACAGCCAGAGTCTCCTCCCCCATGAACTGCTCATTTCGGTTCGTAGTGAATGCCCTCTTGATTATGTAACTCAGATACCTTCCATCCTTACACATAAAAATTATCACTGACACTCCCAAATTTTCAGCCCAAGTCTGGGCCTCATGGCAGCCTCACACTTTCAGAAGTTGTTTGCATGTGTGGTTGTATGTGCTGTGTGTTGCTGCCGGGACCAGCCTCGGCAGAGATGTGGGTCCCAAACCATGGGATGTCTGGTGGGCGAAATAATGACACAGACACGGAAATCTGATGCAAGCTGACAGACCCGAGGTCAGTCAGGAGAGACCTATGAAGCAGGCTCAAACTCACGCTCTGGCTTTTTAGCATTGGCTTTCTAGCTCTAGCTCTCTAGCTCTGGCTTTGGCCCTCTTGCTTTGCTTCTGTCTCTCTTGCTCTCTGTCTGCTTCTCTTTCTGCTGCTTTCTTTGCTTTGTTTCTGTCTCTCTTTGTTTCTTGCTTCTCTCCTTGCTTTGCTTCTGTCTCTCTTTTCAGGCTCTCTGCCTGCCTCTGCCTTTGTCTCTCTTGACTGACAAGGGCCCCAGTCTTTTATTATTCAAAAGTGAGGAAGTTGGGTGGTGCAGTTAAATCTTTAACTGCTTTTGCACCCGCCATAGAGACATTGTTACTGCAGGGTACAGAGTGATTGCTTAAACTCATAGAAGCTGAGACCATTGAGGCAGAGGGATCAAGAAATACAGATTAGAGTTACAGAGATATGATTACCAGGAGGAGGATTAAATGGAACTATGTGTCTTGGACACATAGGACACATAGGACACAAAGGACATATTGCCCCGGCCCACAGAGTACATGGCTTTCCAGATTCTAGGTGGGAAAAGCCCAGAGGGGCTTTCATTCACATTCACTGGTACCTCCACCAAAGTTTCCGTTGGCTTGGGCCTGGCAGGAGGGGTGGATCACACACTGTCCCCGACAGCTGTGTGCTTGCCCAGTCACAACTCTGGTGTCACTGCCTTGGTTTCCTTCCTCCCCCTCGGCTCAACCCTACCTCACTAGGTACCAAACTTTGGTCTCTAATGATTGGTATGTGTTGGGGGAGGGGAGCATCCATCCCACTCCCTCCCATAGGAATCTATATGCAAGAATGTCTAGAGAACTTCTAATCTCAGGGCTTTATGAAGACAGATGATTTGTTGAGAGCTACTAAACCCAAACTCTGGAATAAGATCTACATATATGATAATATATATTAACTTTTGATGAATATATATTTTTAATTTATATATTTATAAATATTATAGATGCATGTGAATAATATAAGTTTATATAAATATTTCTATTACAAATCTGTATTTAGGGACACCTGTGTGGCTCAGTTGGTTAAGTAATTGTCTTCGGCTCAGGTCATGATCCCGGAGACCCAGGATTGAGCCCCACATCCGGCTCCCTGCCTGCTTCTCCCTCTTTCACTCCCCTTGATTGTGTTCTCTCTCTAGCTGTGTTTCTGTCAAATAAATAAACAAAATATTTTTTAAAAATCTGTATTTATAACCAGCCTATTCCAATAAAGGATTTAAGCTGCTCTATAGGTATGTAAATAATCCAGCAAATGTTTTAAGGTAAAATAATAATGATACCAATAATAACAGCAGCAACAATAACAGAGGAGAGAGGACACACAGCCAAAGGGGACAGAACCACACACATTGCCATTCTTCTATCATCTCCATTGCTCCTCCCCAAGGACCTGGGATGACCCTCTTTCTCCAGTGTAGTTAAGGAAAGATTCCCTACTTTGATCTGAGCAGGTTCTTCTTCTACTTGTGTTGCCTCATTTTTTACTTATTCTTTTTTTTTTTTTTACTTGATCTTGCAAAAGATCTCTGTCTAAATGTAGCTTTCATGTATATATATATGAAAGAGAGAACAAGAGCAAGGAAAGGGACAAAGTACAAGCAGACTCCTCACTGCGTGGGGAACCCAAATACAGGGCTCAATCCCAAAACCCCGACATCATGACCTGAGGCAAACTTAAGCAACTGAGCCACCCCCCACCCCCTGTGTCCTTCCTCTCTGCAGAAGGAGACTGCTGGTTTTAAGTGAAAGGCAATGTGAGGAGAAGATTTAGAGCATTGTCTTTGGCATTGGTCTGATCAGTCTATTTAGGACTGAATCCTGGTTCAGGTGCTCTGGGTCTTGGACAATGTAACTTCTCAATCTCGTTTTTTCCATATGTTAAATGGGTATGATAAGAAACGTGTGTTGTTGTTTTTTTTTAAAGATTTTATTTATTTGACAGAGAGAGACACAGCGAGAGAGGGAACACAAGCAGGGAGAGTGAGAGAGGGAGAAGCAGGCTTCCTGCTGAGCAGGCAGCCCGATGCAGGGCTCGATCCCGGATCTCTGGGTTCATGACCTGAGCCGACGGCAGTCAGTTAATCAACTCAGCCACCCAGACGCCCCAAGAAATGTGTTTTAACAGTTAAATAAAACAATGCAGAGAAAGTGCTTAGGGAGTGTTTAGTTACAGTATGCACTTAATAAAAGCTACCTGTTCTATTAACCAGAGCACTCACTGCCCCTTAATCTGTACTGAGTTCTGCACGCTCAGCCCAAGAGTTGCTGTAAAACTGTGCTGATAGAGGGGCTGGGGAAGAGGTATAATTTTTTGCTCCTTTTAATGAGGAGGATCATTTCCTGCTTGAAGTTTGAGCTGAAAATAGATCCCTGATTTCCTAGATACTCGGCGTGCTCCATGTTCTACCACTGAGCATCCAGCAGCATTGCCTCTGTGCCTCATAGTTTGTCCCTGTGCCCCACAGCTTGCCCTGTGCTCCATGGTTCTCCCCTGTGCCCCAGGGCTCACTTAATGCATGCCCATTTTTAGTGGCTCCTGTTGCCCATTAGGTTTCTACAGAAAAGCCCAGGGGGTGTAAATACAAATTTTCCCATGTCAAAAAGAGCTATGTAGGTCTTCAAAAGCTATACATCACCAAGGGCAAAGCCTCTGCCAAAGACCTGCCCCATTAGGGAGTCCCTTCCCTGTTACCACATACTGGCAACTTCAGCTCATTTTAACCTAATCCACAAATGGCAAAATAATAATAATAATAATAATAATAATAATAATAAAAATCGCAATATGAACACACCGTATACTTTCTTCTCTTATGGCCTTTAAAAACTGAAGTGGTTTAACAATTGAATTTTAAAACACGATTGTTTTGATGGCTGCTTTTCTTAATTTCCCATACTTAAGGTATATAATTCTATTATCAAAGTTCTTTTTCCTAAATATATAAAATTAATACTCTAAGACTTGTAGCAGAAATGCTCTTAAAGCTGAATAATGGAACAAAGAGAGGAATTTACTATCATTTTTAATAACTATAACTTTATTATCCTAATTTCCAGTCTACTGGTGTGCCAAGAGCTTCACAGGAGGTGTACTAATGTATGTTCACATTTTCTGAGTGTAAGAATCCTATGATAAAGGGGGGAAACTTCACTTGGAAGTCTAGAAGGCAGAGAAAATACAGTATGAATGTAAATCAGGATATTACTTCTTCATTTTGAACAGCAAGAATTGTCCTTTGGTATGCCTTTCATAGAAAATGCAAATGAAGCTTTGTCTGATACTGATGAGAAATATTTCAGAAAATATAAGTCACTGTATTAAGGGATGCCTTCTACCCTTCTGTGATCAGAGAAGGGAAGGAATAAGGGTCAGACAGAGGGTATGTAAAGGGCATGAGCAATCAGGAGCCGAGGCCCATTTATTCTACCTCCCCAAAGCCTCTCCCATCCATTTCCTCCTTTCCAATTGTCACAGCAGCCATCCCACTTAAGGGCTTCATTACCTCTTGACTGAGCAATTGTAATAGCCATCTATCTGTTCTTCCTAAACCATATTTCAGATTGCATCCCTCACTCAGAGATCCTAAATTACTCCCCCATTACCTATCAGAGTACAAACTTCCCGGCCTTCAGGGCCTTTGAAAGCTCATACCAAACTATCTTCCTGCCTCTGGCTCTCATTTCTCTTTTCAGTATTCTGTGCTACTTACAAAAAACTCAACGACCTCGTAGTCTCCAAATCAGCCACCTGCTTCTCTGCTATCTGATCTTTAGCATTCTGTCCACTTCAGTTATTTTCTTGTTCCAATTATGCCATCTCCCCTCAAGGTTGTTCTGTCATTCAAACCTCAATTTAAATGTAATCTTCCGTATAAATCTTTGAATCCCATGCTTACTCGTTCCTCCCTTTATTCTAGATTATAGTTAATTGGGATTATAGTTAATTGGGTTTTCCTTGTTTTCCTCTGCTAGAATGTGTGTACATTCAAGTATGTGATTATGTCCTAGCTATTCATTATTCCTTTAGGTGTTTTATAGAGAGTGGTACTCAACAAAAGTGTATTGAATAAATGAGTGCATGCAGCCACAGATAATTATTTTGGTCTGCCATGTCAACATGCCAAAGGGGCAAAGCTTGGGCTGTGCTGGAAGAGCTGGGAGTCACCAGTGGCAGTCTTGCTGGCATACTTGCACAGCATACCTCCGTATTCCCTTTCTCCTTTATAGGCTGTGAGTGCCCATTATTTCTATTTATTTATTTCGGGGAAATCTCCTCCCAGATACCATATTCCCTGGGCTATTTCCTTAGATGATGATTGAGGGGCTATCCTGGCTTCCGAGAGATAATTCTGCCATGCGGAATCTCCTAAGCTCCAACTAGAAAATTTTCTCTAACGGGGTGATTAACACAACTAGATTCATAGGATGCTAACAGAATACCACTCCATTCTTTTTCATCCCTCTTCCCTTATACCTACCCTCTTGAACCAATCTTCTCTACTGGGGGATGAACTCTCTGGCTCTCCTCCAGGCTCTTCTCACACACTCAGATATTAAATAGCCTCTGAGCCACTACTCTTCCTTGGGATTAGAATTTATGGTCAGAAGAGGGTCACAGTGGGCTTCTTTATTCTTCTTCACTTCACCTCCTTCCCAAGACAGGTGCAGGGAGCAAGATGAAAATAGGATAAAGAGCAAACTCTTCCATGACTGGTGCTATCCTAACCTGGTGTGAAAGCCCTTTGTGTCAAGCACCAACATTCTCTTTTTATTGTGAGTTGCTTTCATGAATTCTTCAAAGAGTCTGGGGGCTACTAATCTCCAGTTGACAGTCCCTGATTCCCTGATGTGGGTTTACCTTTCCTGACTGACAGGTTATAATCCTCTCTCAGGCCCTGGTTTCCAGTGGCCCCTGCAGAAAGTCCCTCCATGAGGATCACCTCACTCTTCAGGAAGTCCTCTTTCTTAGGATCTATTTTTGTTTTTCTCTTTTATTTATTGTGGTCAAATAAACACAACAAAAAGTTTACCCTTTTTAAGTGCACAGCCCACTGGCATTTTGTGCATTAACAGTGTTGTGCATTCATCACCAACATCCATCTCCAGAACTATTTGCTCTCCCTAAAATAAAAGCCCATGGAACATGAACTCCTCATTACCCTCTCCAGCCCTTGGCAACACTTTTATGTCTATGAACTTGACTCCTCTAGATAACTCATGTAAGCAGAATCATACAGCACTTGTCCTTTTGTGACTGACTTATTTCACTTAACATAATGTTTTTAAGGTTCATTTGTGTTGTCGCTTGTGTCAGAATTTCCTTATTTTTTAAGGCTGAATAAAATTCCACTGTAAGAGTATACCATATTTTGTTCATTGGTTCATTGCTTTAATGCTCAGAGTCCTTTCATTAGTCCATTTCGCCCATGGAGTTCCCTTGTCTTGGACCATGAGATTGCACAAATTAGCCCTCTTCTTCTGCCCATTAATCTTTAGAATTTTTCTTTTTTCTTTTTTTTTTTAATATTTTACTTATTTGACACAGAGAAAGAGAGAAAGAGGGAGCAAGAGAGAGAGAACAAGCTGGAGAGTGGCAGGCAGAGGGAAAGGAAGGCTCCTTGCTAAGCAAGGAACCTGATGAGTAACTGAATTCCAGGACCCTGGGATCATGACATGAGCAACTGCTTAACTCACTGAGCCACCCAAGTCCCCTAGAATTTTTAGACATGAATCCGTGACTAGTCAGTTACCACACCACACTCAAGAGGCATACATATTAGAGTCCACATATGGTTTTTTGGAAGAAACCTTAAAAAAACCTTAACCAAAAGATTCTCAATATTGGGTCTTCTCCTGAATTGTTTTCCTTGTCTCATACAATGCAGAGATGGAGAATGAGTACCTTACCTTAAAGGTAGCAGAAGTAGTTTGGGGCATCATCTTTCCAAGTCCTGTATTGGTAGCCTAGATGGCCTAGTACCTCCCTTTAGAGTGTAGTATCTGTTGTTCTCAACTATAAAGTCAGACAGAAAGAGTCCCATTTAAACATGCTGTTATCTACCAAAATGACTTTCCAGACTAGGTAACTGCCCAACCATGATCTGGTGATTGTCCAAATGATAAACTGGATCTTGGAAGATATTGGATCTTGGAAGATCCTTGTTTATTTGCAGGTCGATTGGCTACAGGTTACCAATTACCAGGCCAAATGCAACACTCAGCAGAAATGGAATTGTTCCCATTTGTAAAATATTTACTGAAAACATGTTGCACTGTGTAAACACTTCTTTTGAAGAAAAGATAAAAAGGAAACTTAAATGAACTACTTCCCTGAAGTGGTTATATGGTCATTAGATCCCCATCATAGCTACTAATCCCTCTTAAGTTACTTTTGAAACAAGCAACATTTTTGAAGTCATTCTTTGTGAAAATTCCTGGCTGTTAACTGAGCTAGTTTATAAATTAATGATCAAATAATTGGGGCTTTCTAAAAGGCCCTCAGAGAATAATCATGCCAACTTTTTTAACTTCTTCTTTGGATATAATGTATGGGAAAGGCCAATTAAACAGATAGTGTGGGCTACCACTTTTCACTTGCTACTTTGAATGAAGGATTCAGGCAGAAACCAGGGGAAAAAATAGGGGGCTTGATTGGTTTTCTGTGAGGGCTCACCGAAGAGTAGGGGCTTGAACTTTCAGGTCCAAGGCTAGAGAGCAGGGTGCAGTCATTTCATCCTGCCCATCAGTGCTGAAAGCCTTCAGGAAGCAAAACAGCACCACCTAGTTGAGGCCCAAGCCTTGTACACTTAAGCCCCACCTCCCTGCACCCTGGAGACCCATTTCCACTAAACCAGGAAGGGAAAATCAGCATAGCAGGCCCCTCCCCAAGAAGACCAGCACAGAGAGCTCACACCAAGTTTATTGATCATAGAGTGCTGCTAAGCTTCAGCTGTAGGGGAAACAGGACTGAGTTTCTTTTTTACTCTTATTCTTTATTTCTTTTATGTTTCTTATTTTTTCATTTGTTTTCTTATATTTTCCAATTCCTAAAATTTTTAAGTTATTTTTTAAATTTATATATGTATTTTTTCATATTTTTAAAATGTTTTGGTCTACTTTTATTTTACTTTATTTTATTTTATTTTTATTTTGGGATCTAGACTCTTGACAAGCAGACCAAAACCCACCCATGATCTAGTTTTTGTGTTTAGTTTGGTTTTTTTGTTTTGTATTTCTGTTTTTCTTGGGGTTTTTTGTTTTTTACTCCCTTTTTCTTTGTTTTTTTCTTTGTTTTTGTTTGTTTATGCTTTTTTTCCATTCTTTCCTTTTATAAACAAAATGACAAGACAAAGGAATTCAACCCAAAGAAAGAACACCTAGAACTCATGTCCAGGGATTTAATCAATACAAGCATAAGTAAGATGTCTGAGCTAGAATTTAAAACAGCAATTATAAGGATACTAGCTGGGCTTGACAAAAAGCATAGAAGACACTAGAGAATCCCTTACTACAGAGATAAAAGAGCTAAAATCTAGTCGGGCCAAAATTAAAAAATGCTATAACCAAGATTCAAACACAAATGGGGGCCATAAAAATGAGGCTGGACAAAGCAGAGGAGCAAATCAGTGATACAGAAGATAAAATTATGGAAAATAATGAAGTCAAAAAGAAGAGGGAGGGGCGCCTGGCTGGCTCAGTTGGTTAAGTGACTGCCTTCGGCTCAGGTCATGATTCCGGAGACCCGGGATCGAGCCCCACATCGGGCTGCCTGCTCGGCAGGAAGCCTGCTTCTCCCTCTCTCACTTCCCCTGCTTGTGTTCCCTCTCTAGCTATGTTTCTCTCTGTCAAATAAATAAATAAAATCTTGAAGAAGAAGAAGAAGAAGAAGAAGAAGAAGAAGACGAGGAAGATGAAGAAGAGGAGGAGGAGGAGGAAGAAGAAAAGAAAGGTAATGGACCACAGAGGTAGACTTAGAATACTCAGTGACTCAGTAAACTGTAATAACATTCATGTAATAGGGGTCCCACAGGGTGAAGAGAGAGATGAAGGAGCAGGTTTATTTGAACAAATTAAAGCTGAAATCTTCCCTAATCTGGGAAGGACACAAACATCACAATCCAAGAAGCACAGAGAACTCTCATTAAATTCAACAAAAACTGGTCATCAACAAGGCATATCATAGTCAAATTAACAAAATACAGACAAGGAAAGAATCTTGAAAGTAACAAAGGAAAAAAGGTCCTTAACCTACAAGAGAAGACAGATCAGGTTTACAGTGGATCTGTCCACAGAGACTTGACAGACCAGAAGAAAGTGGCAGGAAATATTCAACGTGCTGAGTGGGAAAAATATGCCGCTAGAATTCTTTATCCAAAAAGGCTGGCATTCAAAATAGAAGGAGAGATAAAGAGTTTCCCAGACAAACAAAAACTGTAGGAGTTCATAACCACTAAACCAGCCCTGCAAGAAATTTTAAGGGGGACTCTTTGAGTGGAGAAAAAAAGACCAAAACAACAAAGGACCAGAGAACATCACCAGAAACACCAGCCCTACAGGTAACACAATGGCACTAAGTCCATATGTCTCAGTAATCACTCTGAATGTAAATGGACTACATGCACCTATCAAAAGACATAGGGTATCAGAATGGATAAAAACAAAAGTCATCTGTATGCAGCCTACAAGAGACTCATTTTAGACCTAAAGACACCTGCAGATTTAAAATGAGGGGATGGAGAACCATCTATCATGCTAATGGATGTTAAAAAAAAAAGCCAGATTTATATCAGACAAAATAGATTTTAAAATAAACAAGAGATGAAGAAAGGCATTATATCATAATTACTGAGTCTAACCATCAAGAAGATCTAACAATTGTAAATATTTATGCCCCCAACTTGAGAGAACCCAAAAATATAAGTCAATTAATAACAAACATAAAGAAACTCATTGGTGATAATACAATAATAGTGGGGGACTTTAACACCCCACTTATAGCAATGGACAGATCATCTAAGTGGGAAAATAAGGAAACAATGGCTTTGAATGACACACTGGACCAAATGGACTTAACATATATTCAGAACATTTCATCCTAAAGCAGCAGAACAAGTAGACATGGAATATTCTCCAGAACAGATCACATACTGGGTCATAAATCAGCCCTCAACAAGTACAAAAAGATCAAGATCATACCATGCATACTTTCATACCACAGTGCTTTGAAACTTGAACTCAACCACAAGAAAAAATTTGGAAAGACCTCAAATACATGGAGGTTAAAGAATATCCCACTAAAGAATGAATCAGTTAACCAGAAAATTAAAGAAGAATTTAAAAAGTACATGGAAGCAAATGAAAATGAAAGCAAGACAGCTTAAAATCTTTGAGATGAAGCAAAAGTGGCCCTAAGAGAGAAATATATTGCACTTCAGCTCTACCTCAAGAAGCAAGAAAAGTCTCAAATACACAACCTAACCTTATACCTAAAGGAAATAGAAAAGGAACAGCAAATAAAGTTTAAAGCCAGCAGAAAGGAAATAATAAAGATTAGACCAGAAATAAATGAGAAAAGAAACCAGTATAACATATTAACAAAACTAAGAGCTAGTTCTTCAAAAGAAATGATAAAATTGATAAACAGTTAGCTAGCCCTATTAAAAAGAAAAAAGAAAGGATCCAAATAGATAAAATCACAAATGACAGAGGAGAGATCACAACCAACACTTACTTTCTCTTTTTGAAGCTTCAGATTTTTTTTTTCCCAGATAACTCTTGGTTCTTGTCTGTACCTCCAGAAATTCAGACTTAGCATATCTAGCAATTATAATCTCCATTTAAAAACAAATATTCTTGGGCGCCTGGGTGGCTCAGTGGGTTAAAGCCTCTGCTTTCAGCTCAGGTCATGATCTCAGGGTCCTGGGATTGAGGCCCACATCGGGCTCTCTACTCAGCAGGGAGCCTGCTTCCTCGTCTCTCTACCTGGCTCTCTGCCTACTTGTGATCACTCTCTGTGTCAAATAAATAAATAAAATCTTAAAAACAACAGCAACAACAAGAAATATTCTTTATTAACAGAATACTGATACAATGTTTTCATTTACAGTGCTTTATCTTTATCTTCTCTCCCTGGCTTTTCACTTCCAGACACCTGCCAGTTCCAGTCACTTTTGTTCCTGCAGTATCTCCATTTTCATGGTTCCAGTCTTTATTTCCTCTTTCCTGTATTAATTCTACTTATTCAAGCTAATAATCCTGGCTCTAGTGTCTTCTCTCCTCACCCATAGTACACTAAACATACAGATTTATTCTCCTAAAGTGCAATAACTGATCATTGCTCTCTCTAAAACCATCAGTGGCTCCCCATTGCCTGCAAATTACAGTGATAGAAAATGTAGAGTATTTTTATGAGAAGAAATCAAAATCAGTGGTAACTAGTGCTTAGAGCTAACCACCTTGTCCTTCGAGTTGACAATTCTTTTTTCTTTCAACCCTTTTAAGATATTACAGTCTTCTGGTTTTCACTGCTACTAGCGAAAAATCTGCTATCATTTGTGTTGTTCCCTTAAGTATACTGTATCTTTATTTCTCACTGTTTTTATTACTTCTGGGTTATTTTGTTTCCGGCATATTTCTTATAAATTACATATGTCTGAATTAATGTTTAAAAATTCAATTTGAGAATCTTTGTTTTTGATGAAAGATTTGGTTTTACATAAGTTATTTTATTCTTCCTGAATTTTTACTTTCTTATGTTTTACTTTTTCTAAGTTTTACTATGTGGATTATGTTTTGCTTGATGTTTTTACTCCAGTGAAGTAGAAGTTTTTTATGTGTCTTTTACAAAAGCATTCTTTAATTAATATTTCTATAATTAAGAAAGACAAAAATGAACCAATATCTTTTATTTTCTCATTATGTAGGAAAATGAATTGTGTGCAATCACCTACAGTTGCCTGGTTGTTTATGCCTTATAGGATTTTAATTACATGATCATGGAGCAAATTGTTACATTTCCATACTGCAGTTATTTTTTCAAAAGTACTACTCATATTTTTCAATCTTAATATAACTATTTATAATACTTATTTAGACGTAAATTTTCGTTTTGGTACCCTAATTTTGTTCATCAAACCACCTCAAAACTTACTAGTTTTAAAATAGCAATTTTGTTATTTCTCACTAAAAAATATATCTTGATATGTCACAAGTGCAGAAAGTGTTGTCCCGTGCCTCCCAGAGACACCCCACCGCCCCTAGAAATAACTACTGTTTTGTTTTTCTACCATAGATTAGTTTTACTTAGTCTAGAATTTCACATAAATTAAATTATACAATATGAAATATTTTGTTTAATGCTTCTTTCAACCAGCACAATGCATTTGAGAGTTACCCATATTGGGTATGTTTGTAAGTTTATTCCTTTCAATTGATGATTAGTATTTCTTTGTGGAATTATACCACAATTTGTTTATTCATTCTCCCGTTGATCAATACACAGGCTGTTTCCAATTTGGGGCTCTCTGCTGTATGAACATTTTTGTCAAAAGTATTTTTATAAACATATGCTTTCTTTCTTGGGCTAATAAAAAGGTCAGTATATATATAGCGTTTTTAAAGATTTTATTTATTTATTTGACAGAGAGAGAAATCACAAATAAGCAGAGGCAGGCAGAGAAAGAGGGGGAAGCAGGCTCCGTGCTAAGCAGATAGTCGGATGTGGGGCTTGATTCCGGGATCCTGAGATCTTGATCTGAGCCGAAGACAGAGGCTTAACCCTCTGAGCCACACAGGCACCCCTAGTTTTACTTCTTTTTAAAGGTTTATTTATTTATTTTAGAGGGATGGAAGGAAGGAAGGAAGGAACGAACGAACGAACGAACGAACGAACGAAGAAAGAAAGGAGGGAGTACGAGTGAGGGAAGGGGCAGAGGGAGAAAATCCTCAAGCAGACTCCCCTGTGAGCATGGTACCCAACACAGGGCTTGATCTCACAGCCTATGAGATCATGACCTGAGCTGAAAGCAAAAGTCAGACACTTAACCAACTGATCCACCCAGGTACCCTGTATATTAGTTTTATAAGAAAATGTCAGTCATGTTTTTCTTCCAATGTGAAACTATGGAAGTTTTAGTTGTTTCACAGTCTCATCAATATTTGATGCTGTCATTGTTTTTAATTCTAGCCATTTGGTAAATATGTAATGATATTTTATTGTGGTTTTAATTTTAAATACACAATATACAAAATATAAATATACAAAATATACAACTGATAACATTCTATATTTTTTCATGTGTTTATTTACCATTTATAAATCTTTTGTGAACTCCCAAATTGCTGCCCACTTTTAATTGGATTGCTTGCCTTTGTATTATTACTGGATGGTAAGAGTTCTGTATATATCTTGGATACTGATATATGTGTTGTAATATATATGTGTTGTAAATGTTTTCTCCAAATCTATATATTGCTTATTCATTTTCTTCATGGTGTCTTTTGATGAGCAGATATTTTTACTTTTGATGAAATCAAATTTGTCATTTCTTTCAGTTTTCAGGTGATTGCTTTTTGTGATATAAGAAACCTTTGCCTGCCCAGAAATCAAGAATATATTCCCTTGTGTTTTTATCTAAGAGCTTTATGGTTTTAGCTTTTACATTTGGCTCTATGATCCATCTCAATAATTTTCATACATGGTAGCAGTTGAGGTTCATTTTATTATACGTCCCATTTATTAAAAAGTTCTTTTTTTTCCCATTGGATTACTTTGGCACCTTTGTTGAAAAACACATGGCTATATAAGTGTCAGTCCACATCTGACCTCTCTATTCTTTTCCAGTGATTTGGCAATCCTGAACTATTGCATCCAAAAAAAAAATACTTTATTAACTCCAATCACGATATAAATTCTGCTATTATAATTTGGATTCCCTTGAAATTTTCCCATATGCTAACCAATCCCATTTGCATGTTGTTGACTGTTATTCAATCACTAAATAAGTATCTGTTGAGCTACTTTGTGGTGGATACTGTTCTAGATATTGAGGATTTAGCAGTGCACAAATAAGTAATAGTCCTATTCTCATGCACCTTATAGTCTATGGGAAAAGACAAGCAGTAGATAAGTAAACAAATAAGCTAGCAAGATAAATTCATGATGTCTTATAAAGAAAACAAAGCAAGCTCTTATAATAAAGATTAACTGGAAATAGGTGCTATTGCAGGTAGGTCTGGGAGAAAGTGATAGTTGACATTTGTTATCTCATTCTTTGTTGTTGTTGTTGTTTTTAAATTTCATCCAGACCTATTTTACGTATATAGTTTTCTGCTCTAGCTTCTTATATCCTATTGAAGACACTAAGCATAAGATTTCTGAAAGGTAATGGCCCTTGCATGAGATGCTATCAAAGGTATATTTTCTCTAAGTTTTCAGGATGAGGTGCCCTTTCCCTGGGACTTCAGTGTTTACCAACTGACAAGGCTTTGTGACGGGCCTTAGGCCTCTCTCACTGTCTACTTACATATTTTTGAATCCCCCAAGAGTGGAGCCCTTCAAATCATGGGACCCAGGCTAGGGACTTGGACTGCCAGGGTCTTGAGCAATACAGACAAAGGCTGAGTACTTCGTGGTAGCAATTATTTCAATGCCTTTATTTGCCTGGTTAGTACACTCTCTACTACTGAAACAGAAGTTCCATTAAGACAGGGACCACGTGCACAGTGCTTGGGACAAATTAAGTCCTTAGTAGATATTTCTTGGTTGAATGAATGGCTCATGATCTAGATACCCAATTGAGATAATGCTCTTCCCTGACTTCCTCAAATATCATCTGATCTCTATGGCCACCAACTTTAAGTCAGACAGATTAAAAATTGCTCTTCCTAGTCTTACTTTTGGACTTCCCCTCCTCCATGGCAACCAGCCGCCCCTGTGGGTGACAGTGGCTCAAGGTAGGCCTGGTCCCTCCTTACTTCTTTCACTCCACAGGGGTCTCCCAGCAAAACCAGACTACATCAAACATAAAATTCTTCATGCTTCCTACACAGCCACTGCAAATAAGCAATTTATCTTTCTTCCAAATCGGCAACCACAGTAGCCTTGTTGATTATGCAAAACCCATGAAGAAAGAGGTGTAGAAAATAAATATATATAAATACTCGATAATGGGATGCTTAGAAGTATGCCATTAAGTGAAATCAGGCTACTAATAGTTCCAGATATGTAAATTATAGAGTTGAAAAGCCATGACACATATTAAAGTTGTTTCAGACACAATAATAACCAATCTAAGTACTCAGTCCAGAAAAACATTACATTCTCCTCTGTTTGAATTAACAAGTAAAAAAAACAACTAACTTAGGAGTTCATTAGAAAAGCATTTATGAAACATTAATACATATAATAACTTACATGATTAAGAAGAACAGCCTCACATTAAAACAAAACGTGGGGAATAATGCAGTTGTGGGAAAGGAACACTCCTTTTGAAGGAGTTATTAATTATCATCCTTTATGTGTATATATAGGATCATATTGAATCACACAAGACTTAATCCAAAGAAACCTTTTTATTCAAGTGTTAATACCTGAGATCTTTAATGAAAGACTACTAAAAACTTTTTTAATTTGGGAGAATTATTACCACACACAACTTTTTCAAAAGAAATAGGGTGTTTCTTTCACCCTAAGGACATTGAAATGATTGACATTAGTAACTAAGCAATTCCTTAAAGTTATGTAACAGAAAAAAAAGCCAATCATAATCCTTCACTTACAAATAATATTCTTTTATAGGTATCAGAATATGTTTAGTCAAATCAACAATAGGTAATGGGCATATACTACATGTACTATACCTGTTACATATAAAGAATATTTAATAAGCATATACTTATGCTTATTAATCTCACTTATTTGGAGATCCTGCCTACCAAACACAACTCTGAACTCAGAAAAGAATCAAGAAATAAGTCAAAGTCAAATAAACACCATAAAATTCATATATTAGAATTCATATATTGGACATGTCTGTTCCAATTTCAAGCACAGTTCTAACACAACTTGTTATTTGATTGCCTAATCCATTGTGATACTCATTAGAGCTCACCACCAAATATTTCTTATTCTGTCTCTTTTGAGCTTATGGTAAGGTTACACTTTTACACTCCCTTGAAGTTAAATGGAGCCATGGGACTTGCACTGGCCAGTGAAATATAAATGGAAAATACAGATTTCCATCATTCACTAATGAGGAAACTGAGCCTCAGATAAGGTAGGCCATTAGGGTAAAGTTACAGGGTTTAATGGAGCCAGGACTATGAGCTTGGGCAGTCCAACTCCAAAGGCCCCTATGCTCAACTGCCAAGCTATACTGCTTCTCACTGGTACTGTACTGTGGTGATAAATGAAGAAATCAAAACTTCACTAAATGAAAAGAAATGGCCTGCCTTTAGAATTGCTCTAAATAATCCATATATGAATTAATCCACATAAGCAAAATCAGGTACTACTATTGACCCCTTTAAATAAGGAGAGAATGAGGTCATACTATAAGCCAGTGGCACTTCAGGGGATGAAATCTGATTTCTGTGTTCAGAAATGTTGTGGAGTTGACTTATATGATGACATCATTTTAAACAGGATCTTGACCAAATTGCTTTCAAAAGCCAAAATGAAACTAATTTCACTTATTTTGTATTTTCATTTTCAACATAATTAAGAAATGAAAACAAATCTAGTTATAGGAAGTATAATTAGTAAAATAAAGCTAAGGAAACCTTTCAAATAAAGAAGCTATTCAGATCACACGGATTTGGGAGAAGATCCAGACAAACTTTATCTCTTTCTTCTCTACTCACTCCAACGTCCAATCAGTAAGGTCCATTCTGATTTCTAGACATTTTGAACCTGGAATCCATGGGTGAGATTTAGACCAGTAGTTCTCAAGGAGTGGTTCCCAGACCAGCAGCATCAGTATCACCTCGGAGCTTGTTAGAAATACAAATACTCTGGCCCCATCTCCAGACCTACTGACCTGGGAACTCTGGAGCCATGGCCCAGCCATCTGTGCTCTGATGCATGCTAAATTCTGAGAACCACTGAGCTAATGAATGTATTGTGATGTATAACAACATGGGTGAAATATTATCTAAGTATAGGTACCGGCATTTTATAGGAAAATTCTTGACAAGCCCTCTTGGGGGTGATAAAGATATGAGGGAATAAGTTTTAACTGCCTCCAGCAACCAGAGGATGTAGAAGACATTCTGTGTGAGAAAGGGATAGAGCTTTGTTATTTTACATTTGAAATGGAGGGAGAAGGGAGAAAAAGTAAAGGGGAAGAATACATGGAGAGTAGCCAGAAAAATGAAGAGAGGCTGAAACTTATGAGATGAATGGTCTGTGAAATGCCCCATGGGTGGAAGGACTCAAGAGGCATTTTGAGAATAGTGAGGCTGGCATCTGATTTGAAATGATGTAACCCCATCATTTATTTTGCAGAAAGAAAAAGAGAGAGGGAGAGAGAGAGAGAGAGAGAGAGAGAGAGAGAGGGGGGAAAGGAGGAGGAAAGGGGAAGAGAGAGGAGAAAAGGAGGGAGGGAGAGAAGGAAGAAAGAACAAGAGAAAACATTCATGATCTACTGAAATCATTAATGTTTGATGTGAGTGGACATTTTTATGAAAATTTAAGAGGGAGTTGTATTTCAAATTTATATATTATGGATACAGCATAAAAATATATAGGCACTTGAAGGCCAAGGTAAGAATATGAACCTGCCAAGCATTTGCAGATACTTTGAAAAAGACTTTTCATTTCCAGACTATTGCATGGTTTTAGGGTTCAAGGTAATCTTACCTAAGTTTTGAAAGGCAAGCTGTAATTGACACTTGGAATATATTACATAAACTATGGATGACATTGAGTGGCAAGTCCTAGTTAAAAGTTGATGTTGCTTTGCTTATTTAATGCAAAATTGAGTGGCTTAAAACACTCAACATTTTGCTCATGATCTTATGGATTGGAATTCCAAAAGGGCTGGAATAGATGGTTCATCTTAGATCCATGTGGTATCAGCTGGGGTGATTGGGGCTGGAGGAGGTATTTCAGGATGACTTTTCTCTCATTCACATGTGTGGCTTCATGGTGCTCCTTGGCTTCTCTCTCCTTGCACTTGGACTTTCATCCTTCAGGCTTCTTCATGTGACTGGAGCTTCTCACAGGGTAAACAGACCTCATACACTGTGGTTCAGGGCTCTAAGAGAGAATGTTTCATGAGCTAGACAATAGGAGCTTCCGGTCACTTAAAGCCAGGGCCCAGTACAACTAGCACGGCATCACTATTATGTATTACGTTATTAGTGAAGTAGTCACACAAAACTTACCTGGAGTCAAGAGGAAAGGACTTGGACTCCACCTCTCATGGGAGAAGTGGCAAAGGATGTGTGGCTTTCTTAATCTCTGCAGATAATAATTTGCATGTAGTTGTAGGGTACCTGTTAAGTTTCAGGATTTATGTAACACAAAATATATTCTCCTCTGGCAAGTGTAACCATACCAATATTTTTCAACTTATAGGCAAAGGGTGAAAGATAGTTTGAGTAGCTCCCAAATGAATGTTAGTGTTATTATATCCTAGCTAATGGGTAGTATTTATAATTCTGAAAGTATTTTTTTTAAAAGATTTTATTTATTTGACAGAGGGAAACATAGCCAGAGAGGGAACACAAGCAGGCGGAGCGATAGAGGGAGAAGCAGGCTTCCTGCCGAGCAGGGAGCCCAATGTAGGGCTCAATCCCGGGTCTCCGGGATCATGACCTGAGCCGAAGGCAGTTGCTTAACCAACTGAGCCACCCAGGCGCCCCAATTCTGAAAGTATTTTAAAGGCTTGCTTTTCAAGATTAAGTTGAAATTTGGAGTGTTGTTACCAATATTATCATTTTAATTTGATAATGACATCGAATAATCAATCAAGTTAAGCCTTTGCTTTGGATGAATAAATGATGAATGCACGCCTCATCCCAAGTTGAGGGCGCTCTCAAACCAATGGAGATGTTGACGCCACACATTTAAATGAAACAAATGAAAAAATGGCATGTCTGTTCTGTCAAGAAGATTAATTAATAGAGAATCCAGCCAAGATGAACAGGCATCACACCGACCTAAAAGTCTAAGCTTCTGATATGGGGACATGGTTGTCAAGGTAGATTTCAGAACAGCAAGCTCTTTGAAAAACTTCTACTCACATCCCACTGAACACAATTTGGTAGATGCTTTTATATTCTTGCTGCTTCTATATAAAACAGGAGGTTTGTTATTTCAAAACTAAGATAATTCTTTTAAGCGCCCATTAAGATGGACCCAGTAGGAACTTGATACTTTTTTGTAATCATTGTTTCTTGTACTCCATACTAATTTGTCCTACTGGTCAAGTGGAGAGCTTTTAGTCTCTTGCATGAGAAGGCCACTGTTTCTTATATTCCAGAGGGATAGCAGCTAATATGCTTATTGTCAGTACAAATGATACCTAATACAAAACAGAATTGAAAATAAAAATTACATCCATGTTTTAGGTACAAACCTAATTATTTAAATTTAGACATCTATGATTTTCTCAAAATTTATCTTTGCAGCTCTTTCATCAAGAGAGCCTTGGATGAAAACAAATAATATATTATATATTAATAAAAAAGAAAGAGAGAGAGCATGTCTTGGAGTGAATGAGTTTGATCCAGAGGCTCATTTCTTATATTCTGATTGTACATATGTAACACAAATGCCACCGCTCTTCCCGCCCAATGCCTACTGAAGATCTCAGTAATCAGTTACAGCACACAGCGCTGAGCTCCTCAATAAACCTCAACTACCATTTTCAGCACAGTGGTTCATAAAACTCCTAAAAGTCAAATAAAATTGGGACCCCAAGTGAAATTTATTTGGCAGGATGGGGAAAGGAAGTCCCAAATGTCTATCATTATGGCTTGTACATAGTCAGCCTCACATAAATATGTGTTGATAAGTACAACAGACGTGGTCCTTCTTTTCTGCATGTAGTACTTAAAAAGCAGCTGATTTTAAAGTCAGGCTGACAATTGATTATTTAATTTATTACCCAAGATTCAGCAGGTATCTTCATTCTACTTTTTTTTTTGAGGGTGGAAAGCTAATACTTTAATTATGAATTGTCCTATAAAAACTAGTAGATTGTCTACAAACTTTAAAATGTATATATCTTCACAGAGTTTTAAAATATCAGAGTTTTTAATTTTATTTATTTATTTATAAAAGATTTATTTATTTATTTATTTATTTATTTATTTATTTATTTTGGTGTTCCAAGATTCATTGTTTATGCACCACACCCAGTGCTTTATTTAATACATGCCCTCCTTAAAACCCACCACCAGGCCCACCCTTCCCTCCACCCCTCTCCTTTTCAAAGCTCTCAGTTTGTTTCTCAGAGTCCAAAGTCTCTCCTGCTTCGTCTCCCTCTCTGATTTGCCCCAGTTCATATTTCCTTTCCTTCTCCTAATGTCCTCCATGTTACTCCTTATGCTCCACAAGTGAGTGAAACCATATGATACTTGACTTTCTCTGTTTGGCTTATTTCACTCAGCATAATCTCCTCCAGTCCTATCCATGTTGATACAAAAGTTGGGTATTCATCCTTTCTGATGGAGGTATAATATTCCATTGTATATATGGAATATCTTCTTTATTCATCATGGCTCTTTCCACAGTTTGACAATTGTGGTCATTGCTGCTATGAACATTGAGATACATATGGCCCTTCTTTTCACTACATCTGTATCTTTGGTGTAAATACCCAGTAGTGCAATTGCAGGGTCATAGGGTAGCTCTATTTTTAATTTTTTAAGGAATATACACACTGTTTTCCAAAGTGGCTGCACCAACTTGCATTCCCACCAACGATATAAGACGGTTTCCCTTTCTTCACAGCCTCTCAAACACTTGTTGTTTCCTGTCCTGTTAATTTTGACCATTCTAACTGGTGTAAGATGGCATCTCAATGTGGTTTTGGGATTTAAATTTCCCTGACGGCTAATGATGATGAACATTTTTTCATGTGTCTGCTAGCCATTAGTATGTCTTCTATGGAGAAATGTCTGTTCATGTCTTCTGCCCATTTTTTGATGTGATCATCTTTTTTGGGGGTGTTGCATTTGAGTTCTTTATAGATCTTGGATATCAGCTCTTTGTCTATCGTGTCATTTGCGAATACCTCTCCCATTCTGTGGGTTGCTTCTTTGTTTTGCTGACTGTTTCCTTTACTGTGCAGAAGATTTTTTATCTTGATGAAGTCCCAAAAGTTAATTTTTGCTTATGTTTCCTTTATCTTTGGAGACATGTCTTGAAAGAAGTTGCTATGGTCGATGTCAAAGAGGTTACTGCCTATGTTCTCCTCCAGGATTTTGATAGATTCCTGCCTCACGTTGAGGTCTTTCATCCATTTCGAGTAGTTTTTTGTGTATGGTGTAAGAGAATGGTCAAATTTCATTCTTTTATACATAGCTGTCTGATTTTCCCAGCACGATTTATTGAAAAGACTGTCTTTTTTCCATTGGATATTGTTCCTTCTTTGTCGATGATCCTTTACGTCTTTGGTTAGATTTATTCCAAGGTATCTTATGGGTTTGGGTGCTATAGTAAATGGAATCAATTGTCTAATTTCCCTTTCTATATTTTCTTTGTTAGTGTATAAGAACACAGCTGATTTCTGTGCATTGATTTTGTATCTTGCCGCATTACTGAATTGCTGTATGAGTTTTAGTAGTTTGGGGGTGGAGACTTTTGGGTTTTCCATATGAAGTATCATGTCATCTGTGAAGAGCAAGAGTTTGATTTCTTCTTTGACAATTTGAATACTTTTTATTTCTTTTTGGTGTCTGATTGCTGTTTCTAGGACTTCTAGTACTATGTTAAACAACAGTGGTGAAAGTGAGCATCTTTGTCTTTTTCCTGATCTCAATGAGAAGTCGGTCAGGTTTTCCCCATTGAGAATGATATTTGCTGTGGCTATCTATCTAAATAGATAGATTTTATGAAGTTGAGGAGTGTTCCCTCTATTCCTATACTTTGAAGAGTTTCAATCAAGAACGGATGCTGTATTTTGTCAAATGCTTTTCCTGCATCAATTGAGAAGACCATGTGGTTCTTCTCTCTTCTCTTATTGATTTGTTCTATCACATTGATTGATTTGCGAGTGTTGAACCAGCCTCGCATCCCACCTGGTCATGGTGGGTAATCTTTTTAATGTACTGTTGGATCCTATTAGCTAGGATCTTGTTGAGAATCTTGGCATCCATATTCATAAATCATATGAAATTCTCCTTTTTGATGGGGTTTTCCCTGGTTTGGTGATCATTCTACTTTAAATTCAAAAAGATTGAATTTGTTTTAGATTTTTAAAAAATTTTTTTAAGATGGCGCCTGGGTGGCTCAGTTAGTTGAGCTTTTGAGGCTCTGGATTTCGCCTCAGGCCATGATCTCAGGGGCCTGGGACGGAGACCCAGGTAGGGCTCCCCATTCAGCAAGGAGTCCACTTCTCTCTCTCTCCCTCTGCTTGTTCTCTCTCACAAACAAATAAATCTTTTAAAAATATATATATATACTTTGATGACAGATACATTCTGAAGGTCGTAGTAACAGATCGCATATCAGACACCATTTTCTGAAGTCCCTTTGTGATCATTCCATTCCATTAAGAAACAAGCAGTTTCTCAAATACTTGACAGTAGAACCTGATGATCTGTCCATTTCTACACCTTCATTCAGTGGAAGTACCTGAGAAGCTTGTCATCTTCTTGTTAAGAAATAGTGGAGTATAGTTCTTCACTCAGATGGCACTTCTGTTAGGTCATTCCAAGTAAATTGGCTTTCTGTTCCTTGTGGGTCATCATTGTCCTTGGCTGGAGGCCTACAGCTGCTAGCAAAGCTTACTTCTTTGGAGCCCATCAACATAAATTATTTGGGACTTTACTTTGGATCTTAACTTTGGAGCTTAACTTAACTCTGATATGTTTGGTTTTCAAGTGCCACTAAGTGCCACTTTTGCCACCAGAGCCATAAACATTTCAGTAAATATTTATGCCATCCCTTTCTGCTGGAGACAGCCAGTCTGTGGCTTCAGCAAGGGCTATGTTCCTCCTCCCTGTTAAGTAGTTTTTTACATTTGTGCTCCTCTCAGCCAGTATTTCTAATGGTCCATTTCTCAAATCTAAAATAAATTAACACTCAAAACTATTAATGTGAGAAATTTGCTGTCAGCTAGTCAGGGGAAGTTCCTGGGAATTCAAGGCACAAGCTGGCTCTGATCTTGAACCGCCTGTGGCAGAGAGCAAGGCTTGGTGTTGTTTTGTAGCTCTGCTCATTGTTTTTCTTTTGAAATGTAGTTAATTGTGTTTTCCCACTGTAGAAGCTCCACACAAAAACATGAGTTCTTTACACTCTTGTTCATGGGTCTGATAATTGCTTTATCTCACTTTTCCTGCTTGCTTGTTTGTTTTATTAGGAGCAAGTTCAGTCCAAAGGTTAATTGAAATTGGTAGGGTTTTGCATATAGTAACTTACTTTTGGAACTATTAAGATTTCTCAAGTTAGAGTTCACCAACAAAACTGAGTCACTAGTTTTTACTTTAAAAATTTTCTAATTTAATACAGACACAAAAGACAAAGCCATCTGGGATAGAAATTTTCTTGGGAAAGATTAGTATTTGTCAAGTGTTCTGTGAATCAATTGTTTACTTTTATACATAAGCTTTATACAAATTTTATTTAGCTGTCAAAAAAATTGACCAGTATGTATGTTTTGCTAAAGTCATAACCTAACAATGTTCCTTACAGAGAAAATATTTATATAATTAAGATTTGCAAATGCTTCTTTCTTAAAACTATTACAGTGCATTCATAGTAAAACATTTTTACTCAATCAAAGATATTATTACTCAAAAATGGATTCTTGATATGAAATATAGTTGATGGAATTCTTACAAAATTAATAGAGTTTGGAATCATAGAGGAAGTGTTCACTTATTCAAGAGGGTGTGACAATAGTAGTTTAAAAAAATGTAATTCTTAGGGCACTTGAGTGGCTCAGTCGTTAAATGTCTGTCTTCAGCTTGAGTCATGATCCTGGAGTACTGGGATAAAACCCCACATTGGGTTCCCTGCTAAGCAGGAAGCCTGCTTCTCCCTCTCTCACTCTCCCTTCTTGTGTTTTCTCTCTAGCTGTGTTTCTCTCTGTCAAATAAATAAATAAAAATCTTTTTAAAAAATAAAAATAGGGGCTCCTGGGTGGCTCAGTTGGTTAAGCGACTCCCTTCGGCTCAGGTCATGATCCTGGAGACCCGGAATCAAGTCCCACATCAGGCTCCCTGCTTGGCGGGAAGCCTGTTTCTCCCTCTCTCACTCCCCCTGCTTGTGTTCCCTCTCTCGCTGTGTTTCTCTCTGTCAAATAAATAAAATCTTTAAAAAAAAAATTTAAAAAATAAAAATAAAAAATGCAATTCTTGGGATGCCTGTGTAGCCCAGCCAGTTAAGTGGCCAACTCTTGGTTTCTGCTCAGGTTGTGATCTCAGGGTCATGAGATCCAGCCCCACCTCTGGCTATCAGCTTAGTGCAGCGTCAGCTTCAGATTCTCTTTCCCTCGTTCTTTGCCCCTACCCCCTTGTATGATTCTCTCACTCTCTTTCTCTCTAAAATAAATAAATAAATCTTTAAAAATATATATAATTCTTTTTTTTTTAAGATTTTATTTATTTGACAGAGAGAAACACAGCTAGAGAGGGAACACAAGCAGGAGGAGTGAGAGAGAGAGAAGCAGGCTTTCTGCCGAGCAGGGAGCCCAATGTGGGACTTGATCCCGGGTCTCCAGGGTTAGACTTGATCCCAGGTCTCCAGGGTTATGACCTGAGCTGAAGGCAGTCGCTTAACCAACTGAGCCATCCAGGCGGCCCTATATAATTCTTTATTTGCAATGACATGGATGGACCTCAAGGGTGTTGTGCTAAGTGAAAGAAGTCAGAGAAAGACAAATACCATATGATTTCACTTACATATGGAATATTTTTAAAAATAAAACAAACACTTCCTTAAATATTGAGAACAAACTCGTGGTTGCCAGTAGGAAGGGAGTGGGAATATGGACAAAATAGGTGAAGGGATTAAGAGGTACAAGCTTCCAGTTATAAAATTAAAAAGTCATAGAAATGAAAAGTCCAGAAAAGGAATATATAGTCAATAACATTATGATAACATTGTGTGGTAACTATACTTATTGTGATGAGCATTGAATAATGTATAGAATTGTTGAATCAATATGTTGCATACCTAAAACTAATATAATGTATGTCAATTATCCTTAAATAATCCATTTTTTTAAAAAGAAAAACCTCCAGGTCATGTCTATTTATCTGCCTATCTCTCTCTATATATTATTCTTTAAGTTTTATTCTCAACTATAAAAATTTCCTGATCTTTAGTCTTTAGTCATTAGTTGTGCCATATGGTTATATACATATATGATTTTCTTTTGAATATTTGTTATGCTAAAAGTAATTAGGAATTACTTTTGTCTTATTTCCCTCAATGACATCCATCACAAGATCTTAGATTAATGAGGTTATTTGGCATTGCTAAAAATATTCCAGATTCAAGGCACTTGATTGGTTTGCCAAATAAAATACTGGGCGGGGGGGAAAGTTACTGAGAAATATTGTGGAGCAAGGGTGGAGGAGGAACATAAATATTTGGGGATGTGGCAGAGTTTTCCACATTTGTTTCTAGCCTTTTTAATTTGGACTTAGTAGAAGTAGAGTTGCTAGGTAAAAACACATGACACCCAGTTAAATTTGAATTTCAAATTAACAACAAATAATGTTTTTAGTATCAGAATGTCCCCAATTTTGCAAATATTGATTGTTGATCTGAAATTCAAGTTTAGCTGGGTGTTCTGTATTTTTATTTGCTAAATCTGGTAAACCTACCTACATGGCTGAGTTTATGCTCTAAGACATATTATGGTTTCACTGCAAAAAAGATAGCAATTAAGGCCACTCGTACTATAAGCAATGAAACATTATGGGGAAAATATTATGGGATCTTTTAAGATCAGTTTATTTTTTATTCCTTGATTCACCAAATATTTACTGAGTACCAACTAAGTATCAGGCACACTCATAGGGACAGGCTATCCATTGGGGACCCAAACCAGATCTGACCCTTCCGCATGCTTACAATATAGTGGTGAAGGCAGGTGATGAACAAGCCAACTAATTACTCCAACTATGGTAAGTCGTGTGAAGTGGACAAAAAGTCTTTATCTGCCATAATTGTCTGCTTCACTGATTCAAATAATTTCAATTAAGTGGAGTTAATGGCTCCTTTTAAAAAATAATAATAAAGGATGTGGGAAAATTTGATTTAAATAGGGTGAGTGGGTGGTATGCCTTGAATACTCCAAACTTGGCTAAGCACCATCTGGTGGCAGAGATTTTGAATTTCAGCTTGAATTTTTATGGAATTCTATTTTTTTAAAAAGATTTTATTTATTTGAGATTCAGAGAGCAAGAGTGAGCATTAGCAGTGGGCAGAACCAGAGGGAGAGGGAGAAGCAGACTCCCCACTCAGCAGGGAGCCCGATATGAGACTCGATCCCAGGACCCTGGGATCATGACCCAAGCGGAAGACAGATACTGAACTAACTGAGCCACCCAGATGCCCCTGGAATTCTATTTTTTTAAAGTAAAGATAAATTTTGAACATTAAATCTGCAAGGAGAGACTTGTAAGTTGTAAGAAATTTTAATAAAATGACATCCAAGTTAAAGTACCAGAGTAAAACTGAACTAAAAGAGCAAAATCTATTCAGTTATTTTTGTATTGAAAATACCTGTAAATACTTATGAGCCAATGAAGATAATAATAGGATGACACAGTACTCTGCCAAATATTTATATGACAAAAATGTAATTGAATATTAATACAAGAGCTGTAAGTTGATTATTTGTCTGCCAAGTGTTTGACATGTATTATCCCATTTAACCTTCCCAAGAAGTGAATATGGTAGAGGACCACACCACAGAATTTTTCCATTAGAAAGTATCTTGTTGTTTTTTTTTCTTAAAGATTTTATTTATTTGACAGAGAGAAACACAGCCAGAGAGGGAACACAAGCAAGGGGTGTGACAGAGGGAGAAGCAGGCTTCCTGCCGAGCAGGGAGCCCGATGTGGGACTTGATCCCAGGTCTCCGGGATCATGACCTGAGCCAAAGGCAGTCGCTTAACCAACTGAGCCACCTAGGTGCCCAGTATCTTGATTTTTAATAAGCAAACCTCATAGAACATATTTCTTTCTCAATACAACATTTTTAAAAAACTTTATTTATTTGACAAAGAGAAGGAGAGAGGGAGAATACACACAGGGGGAGCGGGAGAGGAAGAAGCAGGCTCCCCACCAAGTAGGGAGCCCAATGCAGGGCTGCTGGGATCATGACCTGAGCTGAAGGCAGACGCTTAACAAGCTAAGCCACCCAGGCGCTCCCTCAATACAACATTTTTGTGCTTTTGTTTATATTGGGAAAAAATATATTTATTTTCCCAAAACTCTATAATTATTTTAAACAAAATAAAGTGTGGGAAAAATTTTGATTTACCTTCCTTATAGACATGGTCTACAGAATGCCCAAATCATGTGAAGACAGACATGTTGAGAAGCACACAGAATTTAATGAGGCTGTGCATCTCCCTCGTCCCTGCTGCTGAGAAAGATGACTCCCGTGTCACCACCAGGCTGCTGACATTTAGCTCTTGTTTTTGCTTCATAGTATCTGACAGTGTGTCCCCTCCCAAAGACGAAAAGGTGTTGAGAAAACTATTGGAGAAGAAGCAAGTGATCAAAGTCCTTACAATGGGAGAGAAAATTTTACTGAATATAAAGCAATGTTTTATGAAGACGTTTTGATTATTATCAGAAAATAAATACTTCAAGCAATGTATGACCTAACATTTTTTGTTTCATACATAAAGATTAATTTTACTGTGTTTTCATTGACTTTTAGAACATGTTTGTAGGTTTTATCACGTATTGTAATTTTTTTCTATTATAAATATTCAATTATAAAAATATTATAATATTTTTTCAAAAATAATGGAAAACAGGCTCCCTGTGGCTGTTTTCAGGTGGAACCTTATTTTCAAGAATAGATTACTGATGTTAAGCCGGAAATACCTGGGATCAAGTCCCACATCCGAGACCCTGCTCATCGGGGAGTCTGCTTCTCCCTCTACTCCTCCCCCTTCTCGTGGTCTCTCTCTCTCTCAAATAACTAAAATCTTAAAAAAAAAAAAAAGAATGGAATTGATAGTGTAAAATACATAACATGTATAAATTGTGTGTGTATCTATGTGTGTATGTCTTATAACATACCGATACGGACTTAAGCAAATGTGTGTTCATTTGTCTTACATAACAAAAAGTCTTAGGCAAGGCAGTCCAGGGCCACACTCATTTCTCTCTCCCATTCTACTCCACTATCCATCACAAGCACTCATTCACAAGCATAGTGGTCACCTCACAGACACCAGATTGTGCTGCATTCCCAAGCCTTACAGCTGTTTTTCAGAGAAGAAAAAGGAAAGAGGAAGCCCTAGTTTTCCCACTTGTATTTCATTGACGAGAGGAGTACCACATACCCATTCCACATGACTACCCTAGCTGCAAGGAGCCATAAATTCAAGTTCTGACTTTTAAGCCTCTGAATCAGTAAGTTACAATGTGGTGATAAACCACAGAGCTTGATCTCCTGCTCATATGACTTGCCATCCCCTGTGGCTTAGCTGTGGCTATGCTCTTCATTTTGGGACCCAGGCTGAGAGAGCAGCCCTTCTGGGGGCCACACACTTTACATGGTGGAAGGAGCAGCAGACAGCAGAACCGTGTGGTGACTCTTACAGACTGCTCGAAAACTGTACCTGTCCCTTTCCCCACACTGCATTGGCTAAAACTAGTCATATACTAAGATTGTCAGTAGGACAGAGAAATATAATCCTCTTACAAAAAGCATCACAGATGCTTGGGCATATCAATATAATCTTTCCTATGTGATAAAGGCAAGCAAGTGAGAATAGACTGGAAATGGAAGTTGAGTCAGCCATCTCTAGTGTCTGCCACAGTTCACACACATACATATGCACATGCACTACCCACAGCCTTTTTATTTATTTATGTTCCAGAGTATTTCACAGGGCAAGTATTCATGTCTTTTGGGGACTGTGGTCTTGAGCCACACCATGTCCCTTTGATAAAATAACTACATAAAGACATCGTGGTAAAAATGCTTAGCCTTTAATGAGGACTATAGTTCCATTCAGCCTTATTGTAGATTCCACTGCAATTGCACATGTAACAATCTGTGTCACAGTTACTGGAAATTTTGTGTACATTAAAATCCACTGTTGAAAAGAGTCTCTTCAATAAATGGTGTTGGGAAAACTAGACAGCTACACACAAAAGAGTGAAACTGGACCACTGTTTTATACCATTTACAAAAATAAATTCAAATTGGATTAAAGATTTGAATGTAAGACCTGAAGCCATAAAACTTCCAGAAGAAAACTTAGGCAGAGAAGCTCTTTGATATCAGTCTTAGCGGCATTTTTTTTTGAACCAGTCTCCTCAGGTAAGGGCAACAAAAGCTAAAATAAACAAATAGGACTACATCAGGCTGGAAAGCTTCTGTGCAGCAAAGGAAACCATCAACAAAACAAAAAGACGACCTACTGAATAGAAGATCTTTGCAATTTATACATCTGATATGTGGAATCTAAAAACAAGACAAAAGGACAAATGAAACAGGGGCGCCTAGGTGGCTCAGTTGGTTAAGTGTCTGCCTTCGGCTCAGGTCATGATCCTGGAGTTCTGGGATAGAGCCCCGCATTCGGCTCCCTGCTCAGTGGGTAGTCTGCTTCTTCCTCTGCCCCACTCCCCCGTTCTCTTTCCTCTCTCAAATAAATAAATAAAATATTTTTAAAAATAGAAAAAAAAAGAACAAATGAAACAAAACAGAAACAGACTCATAGAAATAAGGAACAAACTTCTGATTGCCCAAAAGGGAAAGAGTTGAGGGGTTGCAGATGAAATAGGTGAAGGGAATTAAGAGACAACTTCCAGTTAGAAAATAAATTAAGTCCTGGGTTATAAATATATATTTATATATATATATTTCACCATAAGAAATATAGTCAATAACATTGTAATAACTTCATGGTGACAGATGGTAACTAGATTTATCAGGGGCATCATTTTGTAATGCATAAAAGTATCAGATCACTATGATGTGTACCTGAAACTAATAGGATATGGTATGTCAATTATACGTCTATTAAAAAAAAATCCACTACTGTCATGCTGATGTAATGAACTAAATTTATTTATAAGCCAGGAGAATTTCAGAAAATAGTCATGTGTGGTTATTAAAGGGTTTGTTTTTACTTTTCTTCTGAATTAGGTGCTGTCATACCATGCAACATGTTCAAAAGCTGAAGTTGACAAGTTTAAGGTAAGGAAGCAAAGGGTGCCCTGCCAGTAGGTAATGTTAAGTTTCACATGGCATTCCCACCAGTTATCACTTGCCTCTGTAGAACCCTTCTTGCCCACTAGGTATTAAGGAAAAGAACTGGGCAAAGGTGTGTTTGAATGTTTCAGTCTTAGAGGGGAAAAGGGACTTATAAATATAACTGAGTAGCCCCTTCATGGTCACTTAAATGACTCAGTATTTATTTATTTCCATTTGTTAAGTAAATGTGATATTGGAAAAAAAAATCTGTGTACTATTATGAGACTCGGGACTCCTGGCTTTGGTATTCGTTTTTCCGCCAACTTTCTGTTCACTTAAAATCTGTATATTTTCATTTCTAAAAATAAGTGCAGAAATTAGGACAATAATAGCTAACATTTGCCAAATGCTTGCTCTGGACCAGTGCACAGTACAAAGCATTTTATCTATATAATTCATTTGAGTTTCATAATCCTGTGACGTACATAGTTTTACAGATGGTCCATTGAGGTGTGGAGATATTAAGTAGACAGATCAAGGTCAGGTGATTGTAAGGTGTATAACCAGGCAATCTGGCCCTGGAACTAGAGTTCCTAACCACCGTGTTCACTGCTGTTCAGTGGGACCTTCTTCTACCTCCAATATACGATAAATCTGTGAATAATCTTAGATATTCTTTATATATATTTTTTAAGATTTGTATTTTTAAGTAATTTCTATCACCAACATGGAGTCAAACTCACAACCTCAAGATCAAGAGTCACATGTTCCACCAACTGAGTCAGCCAGGCACCCTAGATATTCTTTTTCACCTCGGTTACCACCATTCCTATAATGGCTGCCCAGAATTCTTGTTCCTTTCCCTGCACTTCTAACCAGTCACAGTCAAAACATGAGAGTGCGGGAGACCTGACTTTCCTCCCTTTCGAAAGCTTGGTCTCTGCCATTTTAAGTTTTTATGGAGATTCAGAATTACCAGGTTAGCAACCACAACAGTAAGAAAGATAGTATTTTGTATTGTGGTATTTGTATGTGATAACCCTTCGTGATGGCTACTCTTCTAAGTTTCATTTACACAGAGATGCATTCATCTTCCCAGGAACAATGGCACAGAGATCTTTGGACCTGATCCCTGAATCAGATCATTAGAGCTGAGTCACACTAATAAAGAAAGGAGACAAGGGAAGACTCCAAACTGAGAGTAGGGATGAGGGGACTGCTTAGAAGGGCAAAGAGCAGCACATTCAGCACCGGTACAAACCGGGCTGCATGGGCTCCAGCCAGGGACATAGTGCTTTTGACTCCAGGAGAGGCATAGGAAAAGAGCTGCAATGGTGACCCAGACCAGGAGGGGACACATTGCCAGCAAGAGGTGACAGTTGACAGCAGAAGAAGGAGACAGAACACCCCAAACTGTGGCAGTTGAGGCCCTGTTGTTAGGGAGATAAACATTTTACATACCAGCTAGAATGTGAATGTCATCCAGGCATCACTTCTTGTATGTTGTGTTTGCTGCTCCATCCCTACGGTTCTGGGAATATGGTAGTACTTAGTAAATACATGTCGAATGGATAGATGAATGACTGGATGAATGAATGAACCCAAAAAGCATCAGTGGTCTGTAATTTGAAACACTTATTTGTTAAGAAAATGTTAAAACCATGGTTACATATATTTATTTTTCATATCTTCTATATATTTTATAAATATGCCCATTAAAAATAGGGAAAGTTTTTATACTTTATTTTTTTTTAAGATTTTATTTATTTGACAGAGTGAAACAGAGCCAGAGAGGAAACACAAGCAGAGGGAGTGATAGAGGGAGAAGCAGGCTTCCCGCCGAGCAGGGAGCCCAATGTAGGATTGGATCCCGGGTCTCCAGGATCATGACCTGAGCCGAAGGCAGTCGCTTAACCAACTGAGCCACCCAGGCGCCTCAGTTTTTATACTTTAATAAAGTTTAGTTACCTAGAAATCCAATCAAAGGAAATAACTTGCCACAAATATTTTACTGTTCTTACTGTTTTATATGTTTACTGTTATTATCATTATCGTCATCATTGCTAAAGGAAGGAAGGGACCGGCAGGAAGAAAGTAGCAAGTGGGACAAATATGACTGTGGGAACTATTTGATGGGATATGCACAAAGGCAGCAGGCCCAAATCAATAGCTGTGTACCCTCTAAACATACTGCCCTTTTCTCAGCTTTAATTCTTAATTCCTTGGAGTAAGGAAAACACCACTGTCTTGGAATTTGCCATGCTTTTCTCTTGTTAGCTCACAAACATACTAAAAATATGAAATATTTAAATTTGAGAACAAAGGGTTCTTTCATCTTAAAATTATCAAGAATATTAACTTAACTGATTTATTCCAGATTTTATCCTGAAAGATAATGGTAAGTATCTTATTACAATGTAATTGAGATATAGTGGATAAATTTAACCTAATGGCTTTTTTTTTCCTGATATATAAAGTAAATAAAGCATTATCATAATTGGTGGCTGATGTCTTATAACTGCAGCAATAACATTAAAATGTAGTGGGCTTAAAATAATCCTGCACATAGGCACTGAAAAGTATTTACTGAAATTTCACACTGGAGTGTGTGCAATGGCAGTTTCCTAACATTGAGCTAAATAGCGGTAAATAAATGCTTTGTTTTGACCCATATGTACAGATAAACCATGCTTGCATTCAAATATATTGTAACCTCTGCTACTTCCAATAATTGTTTAACAGAGATAGTAAATAAAATAGATATATAGAGATTTGAAATCTGGAATCAGAATTATTCATAAAATTTCATCATTTCTGATGTAATGACGTCATGGCTGAGTCAATGTATGGGATTATGTGCAGCTGGGACCAAGCTATTGATCAGTGATTCAGAGATGAAGTCAGGGTTTGGAAGGAAATACCATCCTCTGGGACTGACAAGGATCTGGAGGTCAAATACACACATACATAGGCCAGACTCTGGTAGCAGCCCAAGCTGGTAGCAGTCCAAGCCGTACCACAGCTGGGATTCAGCTATGTTGAGAACACCAGTGAGAAGAGGTTGTTTACACACGAGACTAGGAGGCCTCCTAGTTAAGAACTCGTCTTAGTGGAAATTGAGGCCACAGGCCTCATTGTTTAGATAATTCTGAGTTCAGCATGGGGTTTGTCCCATTTGTCTCTTACCCTAGCCTCCTATGGATTCATCTTCTCAGCTAAAACCATAAAGGCACACAAAATGTATGGACTTCAGTTTCAGTGCAATGAATGACCCCGAGAACATGAGGGCTCCAGAATGCCAATAGAATGCAATGGAAAGTGACAGCCCAAGGGAGAGGAAGCCTGGTATAGGCCAGAGGGAGGGCACCTTCTATCAGGATGACCAGCAGAAGCTGAAGAAATCAATGCAGGCTGAGTGGTCACATTTAAAGGATAAGTAAGGTATACCCTGAGAACTCTCAGAAATCAGTAGAGCAGATGGAAATCCCATAATATTGGAGCATACAATACATACCATTAACTACTTTCAATTCCCAACCATTTGTACTTCTTGGTGGGATGGTTCTAAGAATGACAGATTTCATAGATGATAAACCTATAGTCGATCTTTATTTTTTTTCAAAGATTTTATTTATTTATTTGACAGACAGAGAGAGCCGGCAAGAGAGGGAACACAAGCAGGGGGAGTGGGAGAGGGAGAAGTAGGCTTCCTGCCGAGCAGGACCCCAGGATCGTGACTTGAGCCGAAGGCAAACGCTCAACGACTGAGCCACCCAGGCGCCCCTATAGTCGATCTTTAATAATAACTAATGCAAGACTGGTATCACCTTACCTTTTTGCATATCTTGTCTTCCTATTTCACACCGGTCTGTGTTTGGGGATTTCTTTTCCTATTGTAGAATGCCGAAGGAGAGGGACAACATGTTTTCATTTCTGTTTTGTTTTGTTCTATTAACTCCATTTCTCCTATTGGGAAAAGTCTCCTTTGTTGGTGTGTGGTGGTAGGTGAGTGAAGGGTGGTCAAAGTGTGAAAACCATTCTAGAAGTTTTCCTGGATTATCTAGCCAGAGTAAGTAGATGAAACAACATATAACTGCTCATCTAGGAATGTCAGAGCCTAAGCTTTTTTGTGTGTGTGGTTCTGATATATTATTTATACTTTGGGAAATAGTTTTTTTTGGAAGGCCAACTATACACAAAACGATCACAGAACTTCCTGGAACTAATGAATTAAATTTTTCAAAGTCTGGTTGGGGTTACAATGTTAATAATTTGTCCTTTATGGGCTGGTTGCCCTGTGCATTAAATGAGGAAACCAGGATCTAAAGAATGGGTTTTATCCTCATTAACATTTACTGATCTTCCTTGAACTTGAAATAGGAAAGGTGTACCCAGAAAATTTGTGCAGCTTTTAGTGCCTGTTTATATCTCTTGTGCTCTGTGCTAACGGGAATAATGTATAAAGACCATATTGACAATTAGATCTCTTTGAAGATGACTGGTTTAAAGGCTTTTAATAACCTGAAGATGCCAGCTGTGATAACATAAGAAAATGAGTTTAGTGCAGCAATTATATGCTCCCGTAATTTTACGCACTTTCCTAAGTTTCCAGTACAGTGGACAGACCAAATAGTCACCACTATATATGCCAGTTTACCAATTAAAATCAACTCATGGACATTCTCCTGTTATATTGCCCCCTTTTATCATCCCTTCTTTCAATTCCAAACTGCATGGGTTATGGCTGCAATCAGAGACAAACTCCTTTATGGCACCACTTAACTGCCTCAGTAATTAAACACCGATAACTCGTGTTGGGTGTTTGGGCTTGGACTACCACTTGTGTATTTCAGGTTATGAATGTTAATGCCCAGACCACAAATTAACATTCTGGTAAAGTAAATAAAATAAAGTGCCAAGGAATAGGTACCCCTTTGGCCTTTACATACCAAAATAAGAATGGGCACATCAAAAATAGGATCTTAAAACCTCCTCTGTAAGATAACGGGTAGGGGACAGGCTGGACAATGGTATGAGATATACTCGGCTTTTTTTTTTTTAAGTAAGTTTGAAGAGACATATTTGATCCATGAAATATTCAAATGCTGTCATAAGCCCTGGCGGTTGTGTGGGTACATGTTTCTGTCGTAGGTCCTGCACGAGGGTCCCTGCACAAGGAGCTCACCCCCAGACGGCTGGTTGAAGAGTGGGTTGCCTCTTAGAAACTGAACTCCCGGTGGGCGCACCTTTTTCTAACTGGACAGAGACAAAACGTGTATGGCTATTGCCCTGCCAACTCTATTTCCAAAGCTGTGGGGAGAGTCCAATCCTTACACCAGCTTCTTGCAGAGGAAAAGTCCCACATAGACAGAGGGTAACACCACGTCACTTACCCAAACCCAAGTAATAAGGCAACTGCCAAGGAAGGGAGTGGTAGGGCAGGACACCATGTGGTAGAGGCTTGGGGAGCTCATGTTCCCGCCACAGTGCGTAGGAAGCAGCTAACAGCTCCTCACTGGCAGTCTGGGTGCTCCCACAGAGACACCTCCAGAGTCCAGGGGGTAAACCACGACCTCAGGCTACCAGGGAGGGAAGGAGAGCTTCCTCTTGTTCCTCTAGCCTCATCCCTCACAGTCTTCCTGAAATGCCGCCTTTGGAAATCTCAGCAACCAGCCACTTTCCGGTTCACCTCTGTTTAGTTCTAACGTCATTTAAAAGATGGCCTCACAGCAGTCTAAATGGAATTTGGGAATCATCTTACACCTAACCTAACCTGTCTCCTCTCTTGTCCCCACCTCTTGACTTGAAGGTTTTGTTGTTACTTTAAATAGTATCTATGCCAAATTTAATTTCCAAGATTTTTTTTTTAGATTTTTTTTGTGTTCCAAGATTCATTGCCCATTCCCCACACCCAGTGCTCCATGCAATAGGTGCCCTCAGTACCCACCACCAGGCTCTCCCATCCACCCACCCCCTCCCTCCAAGTCCCTCAGTTTGTTTCTGTGTCCAAAGTCTCTCATGTTTCGTCTCTCTCCCTGAATTACCCTACTTCCCATTTACTTTCCTTCTCCTACTGTCCTCTATATTACCCCTTATGCACCACAAGTAAGTGAAACCATATGATACTTGACTTTTTCTACTTGGCTTATTTCACTCAGCATAATCTCTTCCAATCCGGTCCATGTTGCTACAAAAGTTGGATATTCATCCTTTCTCATGAAGGCGTAGTATTCCATTGTATATATGTACCGCATCTTCTTTATCCATTCATCTGTTGAAGGGCACCTTGGCTCTTTCCACAGTTTGGCGATTGTGGCCATTGCTGCTATGAACATTGGGGTACATATGGCCCTTCTTTTCACTACATCTATACCTTTGGGGTAAATACCCAGTAGTGCAATTGCAGGGTCATAGGGTAGTTCTATTTTTAATTTTTTTAAGGAATCTCCACACTGTCTCCAAAGCGGCTGCACCAGCTTACATTCCCACCAACAGTGTAAGAGGGTTCCCCTTTCTCCGCAGCCTCTCCAACACTTGTTGTTTCCTGACTTGTTAATTTTAGCCATTCTGATTGGTGTAAGGTGGTATCTCAGTGTGGTTTTGATTTGAATTTCCCTGATAGCTAGTGACACTGAACATTTTTTTTCATGTGTCTCTAAGCCATTTGTAGATCTTCTATGGAGAAGTGCCTCTTTGTGTCTCTTGCCCATTTTTTGATGTGTTCATCTTCTTTTTGGATGTTGAGTTTGAGTAGTTCTTTATAGATCTTGGATACCAGCCCTTTGTCTGTAGTATCATTTGCGAATATCTTCTCCCATTCTGTGGGTTGCCTCTTTGTTTTGTTGACTGTTTCCTTTGCTGTACAGAAGCTTTTTATTTTGATGAAGTCCCAGAAGTTCATTTTCGCTTTTGTCTCCTTTGCCTTTGGAGACGTGTCTTGAAAGAAGTTGCTGTGGCCGATGTCAAAGAGGTTACTGCCTATGTTCCAAGATTTTTTTTTTTAAATCATCCGGGAATTCTTGAAACTTCAGCAGGAAACTGGCCACAGGGGAAACGTCCAGGAATTGGCATCCAAAAGCATGTCCTGCTCCTGAAGCAGGAGGCTGAGGCCAGCAGTCTGTATTGCTTAGGACATGTCCATGAATTCATGGAGTGCTTTGTGTCCAAACGTCCACATGCTCATGTAGGCTTCTCTTTATGAATTGTCTCTTCATGGAATGTTAGGTCAGATAAAAGATGGTTACACTCTGTCACTACTGAATGTGGACAACACAGAGGAGGGAGCAGTGGGAGGGGAACCCGGGCTGAGTGCAGCCCGGCCTTTGCTACTGCTGCACTGTATGGCTGTGGGTTGAGGGCTCTTTAAGAACTCACCTAGCCAAACTCCATCCTGTGGCGACCTTGACCTCCTCTCCAACCAGCTTCAACAGCCACCATTTATCACTTCTTTCCATTTGGAAACAACACAGGAACACTGTCTCCAAAAGGTCAAGAGGGATATTGACTTTCCCTGGAACATGTGCTCCCATTTTTGTTTCCACACATTAACTCAGCTGGTCCAGGAGCGGCGCACATGAAGGCCCAGGGAGTCTGCCCTGAGGGAATGAAATAAAGGGAATAAATTCATTTTTGGTTTCAGAGCAGTGATGAGTCCTGAAGGTCTAGGGAAGACAGGAGTGGAGGACAATTGTGTAGCCCGGTTAGAGTACTGACTTCTGAACAATGAAGGGAGCTATGGAGGCCAAGGTGGTCAGACCTTTCCAGAACACTAGGGCATCTGGGACTGTATCACCCTCCTTCTTCCTGGTTTGCCTCTAATTAGGGCGATCTATGACAACAGGCATGGAACTGGGAAATAAAGAACTGAGGCATCCTCCTCTCAGTGATGTTGGTTTGGGTTAGCAATCATAAGGGTGGGTTTTCTCTCTGCATCTCCTTCAGTATACATAGGAGCTACAAACCTCTGACTGTTACACTTCTCTCCCTCTCTGCTCCAGAGGCCCACTTTGAATGTAACTGTCTAGTCACCTTTGAGTCCTCACACTTCCTCCCACAGGCTCTTCCCTCCATTCTGACTTCACAATGTCTCCCATGCTCCCCTCATCCTCACAGTCACCACCAGTTCAGATCCTCATTCCTCCTCATGCACACATTTGTTATGCATGCTCTCCTAGCTGGTCTCCCTGCCTCCCTTTCTCTCTCACTCTTTTTTTATTTTTTAAGTAAGCTCCTACACCCTACATAAGACCTGCTCCCAAATTCATCCTGTACATTGTGGTCAGATTAACAGTATTCTGTTGGTGCCAGTTTCCGTCTCTCAAAGCTTAACATCTTCTGAAAGCCTCTAGATTCCATCTTTGCAAATCCTTCACTTGGACGTTAAAATAGGTGAAGGCCAGCGGGAGGTACAGGCTTCCAGTTACAGAATGAATGAGTCACGGGAATAAAGGTGCAGCAGAGGGAATGCAGTCAATGACCCTGTAATAGCGTATAGTGACAGATGGTGGCATTGTGTAACACGTAACGAAGTTGAGTCACTGTTGAACACTTTAAACTGATGTAAACTTGTGTGTCAGCTGTACTCAAATTAAAACATTTAAAATAAATAAATTCGTTATAATAATAATTATAAAAAGTGCTCTGAACTCTCAGTTCCAGTTCACTTTTCCATCCTGTTTCCATGTTCCCACTGACCTACCCTTCATGAGCTCTATTTGATATTTTCAGTCCGCTCTCTGTGCTTCCCGATCTCTGTTCCCATTCCTGTTTGTATCTCAGCATACTTAGAGTCCCGACAATCCATCCACTCCTGCTCAGTTGCGCCCTCCGTGAAGTCATTCTCACTGTAATGCAGGCAAAGGTGATCTGCTTGCTTGCCGTTTTTTTCATTATACTTACCAGTTTCTATCTTGTGGTATAAATCTGTGTGTACCTGTCCATTCCCCTGATTAAACCAGGAGCAGTTTTAGGAGCAAATTCTGATATTATTCATTTTTGTGACCCTTGTATTTCCTTAAGTCACGTTTTGCACCTGGGAGCTGGAGAAATATCTACGAATTTCATTGAACTCTTTGCAGAGGTAGTTACAACATGCAAGTAGAATTTGCAAGCATCTATGACAATAAGGGTGTCTTCAGATTGTATCTCAGCACCTTGTTTTAAGTCCTAGGATGCTAGTTTCCTAAGAAGCCTGAACTATATGAAAACAAAGAAACTCATTTGTTCATTTAGGATACTCTCTTTGGAGTATCCAGTAATGACAATATCTGCTCTTCCCTACTGGGCAAAGGCCTCTTGTCATTAATTCTTAGTAGATTCGGCAATTTCTATAATACAAGTATACCTTGGAGATGTTGAGGGTTTGGTTCCAGAGTAGTGCTTTCAAGCAAGTATCACAATAAAGGGAGTCAAATGCATTTTTTTGCTTCCCAGTGTACTTAAAAGTTATGTTTCCACTATCCTATAGCTTATTAAGTGTGCAATAGCATGATGTCTAAAAACATAATGTATATATCTTAATTAACAAAAATTTTGTTGCTAAAAAAAGGCTTACCATCATCTGAGTTTTGACCAAGTCATAATCACTGATCACAGATATATAAGAATATGTATAAAATGTAATAATAATGTAAAAGTTTATAGTATTTTGATAGTTATGAGAATGTGACATAGAGACATGAAGTGAGCAAATGCTTTCAAAAGAAGGACGCTGACAGACTCATTCAAAACAGGACTGCCACGAGCCTTCAACCTATAAAAACCAAAGTATCTGTGAAGCACAGTAAAGCAAAGTGCCATAAAATGAGGCATGCCTGTATTCAGTAAGATTCTTCACTCATGTATCTTGCTACCACCATCTGGATGACTAAATCTGTTAAAACTATTCTTTTCTTGAAGCTCAGGATGCTTTTCTAAATTCTTTTTCTTTGTATGGTCCTGTGTTCTGTCCCTTCTACCTATTTTTGAAATTATGTTCTGCTCTGGCTAGTTCTGCGTGGTTTCTCACAGTTGATGATGGATCCATCCCAAATCTTAAAAACGTGCATAAATTATGAGTCTGTCGACCTCAAGGCCTGACATGAAATACCAAGTTAGGAGAGAATGTCTTGGTTGCTAGAGCTATCCCTTTTGAAGCAGTCTTTGTAAGACCATGGACATAGGAGAGAGCGTGAACATGACAAAGCAGCTACCAGAACTTTGGGTTCAATTAAAATTGCTGGGCCTCGGGTTTCCTCATCTGTGCAACAAAGCCATTTTCAGCTATAAAATGTTGTAATGTTATGAGCCTATGAAATGTATCTCCAGGAGGGAAGGGGAAAATAAAACACAAAGCAACATAAAGTTGACAAAACGTCTTGAGGTTCTTATAATTTCTAAATACCCAAAGATTAAATGTAAACTCTATTTACAAATGTAGGTATTTGCTGGAAGACTTGGCTCAGCTTGACACAATTACAGATTATGAGTGATTTCAAAAGCCCACCATGGCTATATGTATGTATACTTGAAGGGTAACAGTATGCAGTAATACTCGTGAGAAAGATCGGTGATTATTTTAGGTAGGACAAGAATCTTAACCTCATCCGTATAGAAAGTATACACTAGGGCTACCTATAAATGTTTAAAGAATAATAATGCCTCAAATAATATATAATATAACTTAGCAGTATATAAAACGTTTTCCTTCCCATTGTCTTACTTGAACCTCACACCTCTCGGTGAGGGCAGGATCATTAGCCTTCACATACAAGATGACCAAGAACCAAAGAAACAGCAAGAAAAAGGCACGTGCTTGGCTTTGAGTTTTCCTCTCCAGCGTTTTGTTTTGACCTTGAGGACAATGCTTCCCTTCAAGTGCTGAATAGGAAAACGTAAAGAATGTCATGGAATTTTATCCTGAAATCATTTCTTTTGATTTCACTGTTATTCTTGGAACCTCTGTGACATTTTGACAGTCTGTGGGCCAGATAAGTGTGAATGATGATGATGTCTGGGAAAAACGGAATTGGGAGCTGAACTTAACATAGACATTTAAAAGAGGCTTTTCATGGTACTCTTTAGTCAATCGATACATAATGCTATTTTATTAGAAACTTCTTCTTGTACTGGGATTGTCCCATCCGTGTGACTTCCTGCCCTGGGGTTTCAGACTACTTCAAAACCTAAGGAAATTGGAAACAGCAAACATTATGAAGATATTGCATCATTTTGAGCAAGGGGGTATATGATCCATTATTCTGACATCTTGCTTGTCTCCCTTATGGTCTGATTGGCTATCTAGCTGTATAGAAATCTCTCGACATCTGGAAAGCTCAAAGGAAAGAGAACAGTCTCACTTTATTATCCTGCACTCTCCAGGCCTGCCAAAGTACCTTGTAAGAAAGATAACAAGGGTATGAGATTCTGAACATCAGTTTAAGGATAAAGTACTTGTCAGGAGATAAAGTCTTATGTTTAAGGCATGAGAATTTATGAACTGGAGACTACTTGGGGGAAGATATGAAGTGAAGAATGGGAGACTGGGTTTACATTTGTATAATGTTTCCTACACTGAAGCACAGTACTAGTGACACCATGGACAGTAATCTACATATCTGAAATATGACGACTAGCCTGGGACTCTAAGCTAAATTTTCAAGGATTTTTGAACATTATCATTCTGAGTTAACCTCTGTATATAGCCTGGATTTGTATGCATGAATGTGTGTGCGTGCGTGTGTGTGTGTGTGTGTGTGTGTGTGTGTGTGTGAGAGAGAGAGAGAGAGAGAGAGAGTGTGCGCATGCGCACGCGCTTAAGGGATTGTCTTAAGGGGATTGTCAAGTGATTTAATGTTTCAACTCTGGCATTATAAAAAGATGGCAATTCATTGTCTCCAAAGAGACAAGCAGTGGAAAAATCTGTGAGAAAACAAGATCTGAGATGAAGCACTTTGGCCACTGGGTGCCATCCTTGCTCCACGGAAGGATTTGCTGAGCCACATTTCTATAAAAATGGTTAAAACCCGAAAGATGGTCATTGAAAAGCAATTTCAAGATATAATAATGTTTGTGTGTGCACATGACCTGGAATATGTTAGTGACACAACAGCTTACTTATCTGATGAAGCACGAGGGGAAGGACTGGCGTGATCTCCCCCTCTGGTTCAGCCTGACCAACAAAGCCTGGGTAAAGCCCTCTTGCTGGCTGTATCCCAGTGAGCCAGTGCATACAGGGGAAACACAGTGGAAGTGCTGAGAGTGGATGGGGAGGTGCTGTGGTAGCCATCCAGCGGTCAGATGCTCCATTAATTTTCTGTATAGTTGTGGATTGTGTGGTATGCATGTAGCAGGAATTGAACCCCGCCATCAGTGTGGCTATGTGCTATCCCTTCCAATGCACTCCTTTCATTACCAGAGCTGCTGGAGCCATTCAGGACTCTTCCTTTTTCTAGGAATGCTGGTGATACATGTTGGTGGAATAGGAAGTCTGTTTTAGGTGCTTTTACTTTTGGGGGGGGGGGCTGCTTCTTCTTTCCAAGGAAACAGTTCATGGAGTCTACAAAAGTCAGTACCTTAGTTAGGAACCAGAACATCCCAAGTCAGTGACACAGGATCTGTGTAGGATTTTGCTATCTTTGGATTTGACGCTAACATATGCAAAACTAAGAAGTTAAACTGAGCTTTATGAACAAGAGTAGTCACGAAGACTATTCTAAGACTGTCTTGTAAGACAGGCCAATGTTTCCAGCTAGGGCCTCACACATGTGGTTGAGACTAAAAGGAATTAAGATGTGAACAAGTAAGAATTTTAATGAAAATCGAAAATCTGTGACAGTCACACCGTACCAGAAGACTCTAGAATCCTTTCTACAAGACCACATCGTAAATAAAAGGGATCCAAGCTCAAAATGGGTTTTACCTCACACCCCCAGGTTGGGGGCTGTGCAGCCAGCCTCGCTGTTGGCCGAGAAGCTGGCCCAGCGCAGAGCTTCCAGTTACTTCTTGCGGTTCTCTCATCAAACCCACACGCCCATAAAAGGGGAAAGTGTAAGAATGGCCAGTGAAAACTTTCAAAAGGGCAGGCTTTTCTCAACCTACCCAGGGTTAAAAGGTTTAAATACCATCCTGCTGTTAAGCATCCACAGGTGGATGGACTTTAAAACACATGTTTCTGGGCTTACTGTTGGATAACATGATACCAATCCTTATAGACTTTTAAAAATCGCTGCTTGCTAGGAGTTGTGTTGTTACGGGGACAGCGTTCCTTCTGATTCAATGTGCTTTCACCGCTCGATTTCATTGGCTGTAAACAGAAGCCCTTAAAAGAGGCATCAGTGGCTTTAGCCTACTCTTGGATGGGGCCGCTGAGGGAGATAGCACAGTGCCCATCTGGAGGCCTCCTTTCTTGCCACAGAGGTCCTTTTTGGGACTCTCCTACCCCATATGTGTTCAGTTCATGCGGCATGAGGGTCATCTGGAAAATAACAAGCATTCAGTAACCATTTTACTGTGTGTCAGTTATCTTCTCAGTGCCTTACCTGTACTACAGAGAAATCAAGACCTAGGTGGGCATGCTGAATTTGTCATATTCCCTTTCAAAATAGAAGTGGGACCCTTTTTGTTGTAGGTCCTTATGGTCTGATGACGAGCCCTTCTGAAATCTAAGGCTTAGTTCCTTGATAGATGGACGAGTTTAGATTTCAACAGACTCCGCAAAGGGTGTGTTTGTAAGGTGACTCAGGAGGATGACAGTCCCAGCCTACTGCTCAGGTAGGGGTGCTTTCCACATTTCGGCATCTGGGAATAGCAACTTCAGCAGACAGGCTGTGGGATCTAAGAGCAATTTTTCCCCTCTGAAGGATAAATCCCAAACAGTTCTTATGCTGAATGATCCCATTCCTCTGTGTACCAGGTTCATTTTTCCTAACACATATTCATCTGGGGCTCTCCAGAGACAGAAGGGAGTTATGTGAAAACCCAGCTTTGTGACGGTTTTTGCAGGGACAGGTGGCCATCCTCAACACTGGGCTTAAATTTGTCAAACAACTCTATGTAATCCTGAAGCTGGATTTTAAAGAAGGGCACTTAGGACTCTTCCCCTCACAACCAGCAGGAAAACCCAAGAATTCAGAAAAGAAAAAGACAAAGGAGAGAAGTTTTCGGTGACTACATTGCTCTAATATGAAAAAAATTATAGGACTCACCCTCCCTTTATTTTTTTATTTAACTATCCATTTTCATTTATTTACTTAACTTTTTTTTTTTTACTCAGTCTCCCTTTAAAACCAAGGAGAAACTTATTCTTCTGCCTAAAATATCTTTCAAACCCTCAGTGATCTCTTTGAAAACAACTTTCCTCCGGTTCTCCAAGGAGTTATGTGTGAGAACAAAGGCTGATTATTTTGATAACCCTCTTAAAAACCAAGTATTCTGATGTCCCTGTCTGCACTGGGCTATATGATCCGTGTCTGTCTCCACATGAGTTCTTTCTCCCACTAAATAGCGATTCACTTATGAGAAGGCAGGATGGATGGGTTGCAAGGTCCCAGAGGTAAAAATCTCCTTCCTCTGTATGATATATGTAAATTCACAGTCCCTCCCGAGAAATGTCACAAACAGGAGTGCATTGCATACCAAAGGGACAACACGCCCCAGAATTTGCTCGGTCAAATCCAAGGGCAGCAGCAGATCCACCTGGCCACTCCCAGAGCCAGTGGCAACAAGCCCCAGAGGGGTCCCTGAGCCATTGCGGAGCCGTATCTAGGCAGCTCTTAGCCCCGGATATGCTCCCTGCAACGTGGCTTTTCTTACAAAGGGGTAAACTGGCCTGTGTCAAGGCCTATGTTTCTCATCTTTGAGTCATTCTCTCCAGAAGGAACTATTTCCAAGTTCCAATTCGAAGAATCTCAGGAAAGTTTTCCAGTTGGTCCATTTTGGGTCAAGTGCCCATCCCTGAACCAGCCAACGGTAACAGGGCCGTTGTCACAGAAGAATATGTCAGCTCCAAGATGGAAAAACATGGTTGGAGTGGGACATGGTTTCCTTGACAGGAGAGGGAGCGGCACCTGAGTGGCTCAGTAGGTTAAGCTTCCAACTCTTGATTCCAGCTCAGGTCATGATCTCATGGTTATGGGATTGAGCCCCACATCGTTCCATGCTCAGTGCAGTCTGCTTCTCTCTCTCTCTCTCTCTCTCTCTCTCTCTCTCACACACACACACACACACACACACACACACACACACACAAGTAAATAAAATCCTTTAAAAAGAAAGGGAGGGAGGGATACTAGGCAGATAATAAAATAACAGGCCTTCACAGGTGAGGTGTATAGGCACATAACTAAGATGTCATTTTGGTCCCCATTCAACCTACCGTGACCTCTCTTATGGAAAGCACACATTTCCTGGAGCACAGGTGAGATGCTCACAATCTCCCCCTTCATAATTCATAATCGTAGACCCTGGACAACACCCACCATTGACCTGCCAGCCATAGTGGTTTCCTAAGAGACTTTGTCTAGATTGCATTGTTTAGAGAATGTTTTATTATACACTTAAAGCATTTCTATTTTCACCACTAATCCCACTGAGGGTCACCTTGATTTGGCTCTCAAACTCACCCAAATTTTATAAGGCATATAAATATAGCTTCCAGGGATGTGCCAATTAAATTGGCCCAGGGACTCCTCATTCATAATTGCCTCATCTGATCACCTCACAGCAGCATTGTTTTATTGCTCTTGAGTCCTAGGGGCACCGATGCAGACCCAGGAAAGCCCTTTCACCTGGATCAACCAATAACCCACAGCTCTCTTCCGGAGTAGTCATTTCTAGTGAACGAAATAGGACTTACTGGAGAACTGAGCAGATCGAGTAAGCCAAACATCCCAAAGATCCCAAAGATCTGACATCCGAAACTCACAGTAAAAGCTCAATTCCTAATCTACTTCTTAGCCTCATTAGGATTCGGTTAGTAGAAGGACATTCTTTCCCAGAGGTTCTCTGGCAGATTTGTGTATGAACAGTTAACCCGGTGTTAGCAAAAGCAGTTACTTGTACCCAAACAGCTCTCTCTGGCTGCAAAGAGCAGCCTAAAGCCATTTAGACCAGACGGTGCTTATCCTCCCACCAGGATGCAAATATTTTAAGTGGACAGAGTGAGATAAAATGCAGTCAGTACTGTACGGACACTGACCACATCCTGTGGCCGCTGGATTTTGGGACTTGAAGGTCAGGGGAGGTGAAGGAGAGGACACTTAGAGACAATGAGGCAAAGAAAAAATTTAAAAGGCTTCCTTGACATTCTTCAAAATTATTTCCCTGTATAAACAAGTTTGGAGTTTAAAATGTACATGTAACTACAAAAAGCCTGTAGAAATACATTTCTAGGACAGGTAGAACTGCTAATCCGACTGTGAAAAGCAGGATATTTGAGGGTAAGACAACCTTGAGCCATTGTTCTTGTTGTTGTTTTTTCTTTTCTTTTTTTTTGTCTGCAGTATTCCCATGACTGTTCTTCAGATGCCTAAATGTAGACGCAGGGAGATTTATTTTTCTTCTAACAGGGTATGTTATAGTTGTCACTCAGCCTTGAAATAGTTTTCCTCTCCAGTGGAACATCGGGCCAGTAATATATTTGCATAGCTATTCCCACCTGTCATTCTTCTGCCAGCCTAATGCATCAGCATTGCACAGGACCCCCAACTGGCCAATGGCAAGCTTTTAAACTGCTGCATTTATGGGGCATATTTTCAAAATATCCGTAGTCACCCAGCAACAGGAAAAGGTATTTCATTGGCTCTCTCGCTGTCAGCTAGAAAGGAGGACAATCCGGATGGACTTCAACTGTGAAGATCAAGATGAGGCATTGGAAGGCGCGAGGGGGCAAGGGGACAGGTGTGGGGTGGGGTGCGGAGCAGGACATCTGGGAGCAGAAGGCTGGGATGGGGGGCAGATATTTGAACACAGGACCCCCTCAGTGGCCAATGTAAGGTTTTATAAGTATTGTGTAAAGCATGATGTTTTTATTCCCCCCTAGATTTAAGAAAAAAAAAATCAGATGTTAAAGAATAGCCCTGTAACAGAGCAGGTAGTTTTCATCTGCGATATCATAGGAGTCTGAAGAGATGAATTTGGGCTCCCAGACTTATCTGCCTGATCAAAGGGAGTGCTGCTGAATTTGGAGCCCCAGTGAGAAATAAATTAGAGCTTTTTACTGTGGAAACAATTAAGCCTTCCTCTACTGGAGGTATGATGTCATCTATATTGGGTATTCTAAATACAAATCAATCCCATAAGTTACTTTATCAATATCTAATCTGGTGAATTATCTTGCCCTTAAGAAGTTCTGCCTAACTCTTTAGGCTGACCTCTGCCCCACTCCCCGAGAAAACCCAGGAGAGAGCCACAGAACAAGCCCAGGTGGCCTGGGCCTTAACTAATGGGCTATCTCACCATGTCCTCTGCCTTCTCCTACAGCTGTTCCCATGCAATCTATCTATAAAGGAAAACAAGGCTTCCCCTTTCTGATTTTACTCTCTTATTGTTACTTTGGAGCAGAAAATTAATACCAACTAGGTGTATATGTAAACTCAAAGCCATTGGGAAATGCTCTGTAAACCAGACAAGGAAAAAAAAAATACTTAAACTGACAACACTCAATCCTTGCTGAGAATGCAGCCTCATCACTGTAAGCTGTGTAGTAGAAGGGCACACACTCTCCATAATTAAAAACTGTTAAACGCAAGGATTCGGTGCCCAGAGCACATAATCCTGTCACTGGCATCACACAGGACAGTTTACTAAAGAGTTCACGCGGCATCAGCTCTTCCCGGTGGGTTCACCTGAGCTGCTGCTCTTGCTGGCTTAAAGCAGCAAAATGGAGGGAAGGAGATGTCTGCTTTTCCAGAGAATTAGGCAGATTGGAAATTAACTACAATTACTAGTAATTATAATTAACAGCAGGCAATGTCTTAACTGTAGATCCAATACTATTACATGCACGTTAATTCTGTAGATGCATATTAATAAATTAGTATGTGAATATCGTGCCTGTGTATCTCTTAATGGGTATAAAAAAGGCTGCAGGCAAACTGCAGTCTAGCCTTAGCTAGACTCTATGCTACTTGAAAACTGCTTTATTGGGGCGCCTGGGTGGCTCAGTTGGTTAAGCGACTGCCTTCGGCTCAGGTCATGATCCTGGAGACCCGGGATCGAGTCCCACATCGGGCTCCCTGCTTGGCGGGAGGCCTGCTTCTCCCTCTCTCACTCCCCCTGCTTGTGTTCCCTCTCTGGCTGTGTTTCTCTCTGTCAAATAAATAAAATCTTTAAAAAAAAAAAAAAAAA